>QANZ01033903.1:7825-24151 GCA_003254925.1 Chamaecrista fasciculata
TCTCCGGGTCAGTCCAGCAATTCGTAACCACCTTACGTAATTGCACCATGACTCTCGTCCCAGCATCTAGTGCGTGCATCTCATGCACCGAGGTCATGCTGGTCTTAGTTTATTTTTGCTCCCACAAAAATAATCGACCAGGGACAATTTTAGATTAATTATCTCATAATTAATCATGGACGTTATCATAGTAAACATGCGAATGATATGACAACACATTAATTTATCTTCCATAAATTAATAATATGTTCACAACATATTTATCAAATAAAATGATTGGCCCTAGGGCACAATCTCCAACACATGAGATGTATGTTGGGTGTTTACAGTTTTCAATCGTATGCTTAAAGTTTTTGCGAAAATCCACTACTTGTTTTTCTAACCTAATCTAAAAGATTGGTGCAAGTTTATGTATTTGATACATAGGAAATCAATTGGATTGATTTAAAGAATTTTCTTGAATTTTGGGTCTTGGTCGAACCCTATGTGCATTTTAGTTAAAATTGTTTTGATTATAATATTATAGGCTGGTCGAAATTTTAAATTTAGAATTCATTAATTTTGGGCCAATAATTCGAATTCTTGAATTTGATTCTTGAATTTTAATTATTGGTACAGGACTTAATTTCAAAGAAGGCATGTTAAATTGCACAAACCCTAATTGAACCACAATTAAAAACGTTTTTCTTGTGTTTTTGTATGATAGCCGTGTTTGTATTTTAAATATATGAATTGTTCATGTATGGGTATGGTGTTGGATATGGCTATAGGTATTTTTGGTAAATACAGCCTGCGTGTCGTCTCCCTAAATTTCTGAATGTAATTTTATTTTATTTTTCATCTCAATGTAACTGAGGCTTTCCCAATGTAATTTTATTTTTCTTTTAGAAAAATTCTCTCATTGGCTTGAGGGAATTTAGGGTAGATGGGCCATATCTAAACACGGTTATATTTATGCATTTAGTATTTTGTATTTGATGCAATTTGCGCTAGATGTATGTTTAGGGGTGCGATTTTGACATGCTATGTTTTATTTTCACGCACAATCACGTATACGATACGAGCGTAGGATTTTGTATGAGATACAAAATTCGTGCATATGTTTATATGTATGCGATACATGGGGATAAACACTTGGCACACTCGTTTTATTTTAAAATTGAACCAAAACGGAACTTTAAAATTGAACCCTTTTAAAATCTCAAGTTTTAATGCCATCAATAAAACACCCTGTTAAAATCTTGTTCATCGTGGAGCGGTGATCGCCTCCGCGGCACGTATCTGCTTTGACCTTGAGGAGACACGGGTGAATGGAAGATTCAACGCAATGCCTTGTTGAAATCTTGGTTTGTTGGATGCGGTGATTGCCTCCGCGACACGTGTTCAGTGGGTCTTGATGATATAGGGTTGGGCTTCGGCCTCGTTGTTTTGAGCCTGGCCATTCACGAGTTTTATTGTGTGACTTAATGGGGTTATCAAATCGGATTTGGACCTCAAGGCATTAGATGGGATAAACATGCCATAATAAGTATCATACGATGATACAGTCCCATAAAGATCTAAGAGTCACATGAGATGTGATTGGTAAAAGAGTTACCTACCTAAATAACCTAAGGGTGCATGATCACCTTCGCGACGGTAAACTTTGGTGAAATATGGATCTTAGCCACTAATAATAATTTTGCTGGGTTTTATAAAATGGTGGATATATATAATTTTGCTAATTAAACTTTCATATCTTAATTGTAGAATCAAATGGTAAACAATGTTATTTCAAGGTTATCACTGCGATCTATCCTTGAGAAGGATAAGTTATCTGGGACAAACTTCCTTGACTGGTTTCGAAATGAGAGAATTGTTCTCACCCAAGAAAGGAAGTTATACGTCCTAGAAAACCGTATCCATGCGCAGCCTGCCAACAACGCTCCAAGAGCTCAGAGAGATGCTTAAGAGAAGCATATCAGTGACTCTGTGGACGTTGCTTGTCTGATGTTGGCCACTATGGTTCCCGAGTTGCAAAAGAACATGGAGAACATGGGGGCATATGAGATGGTTACGCATCTTAGGGAAATGTTCCAGTAACAAGCTAGACAAGAGAGGTTTGAGACCACTAAGGCTCTACACTCTTGCAAGATGGCTGAAGGTGCATCCGTGAGTACCCACATCTTGAAGATGAAGGGGTACATAGATCACCTTGGTAGGATGGGATTTCCCATTGCACCAGAGCTTGCGACGGATTTGATCCTGAAATCGCTACCCAGAACTTATGACCAGTTTTTCATGAACTTCAACATGAATGGCATGGAGAAATCTATTTCTGAACTACATGGGATGCTCAAGACTGCTGAGGCATCCATTAAGAAGGTGCCTAGCACTATCTTAATGGTTCAGAATAATAAGGGAAAGGGTAAGGGCAAAGGAAAGAGGGAGGGAACCGCCCCAGCTAGTGAGACCAAACCCGCGGCCAAGCCCAACCCGCAACCTGCCAAGAAGGCAAAGCCCTCCAAAGATGCAATTTGCTTTTTCTGCCAAAAGCCAGGACACTGGAAGAGGAACTGCAAATTGTATATGGAAGATCTGAAGAAGAAGAAGAAGAGCGAAGCCTCTACTTTAGGTATTTATGTTATAGATGTTCATATTTCTACTCTAACCACTTGGGTATTAGATACAGCATGTGGTTCTCACATCTGTACAAATGTGCAGGGACTGAGAAACAGTAGGAAGCTGGACAGAGGCGAGGTGGACCTACGAGTGGGCAATGGAGCAAGGGTTGCTGCTGTTGCTGTGGGGACATACAAGCTATGTTTGCCCTCTGGGCTTATTTTTGTATTGAACAATTGTTATTATATACCTTCGTTAAGTTCGAACATTATTTCGCTTTCTTATTTGGATAAGGAAGGATTTACTTGTGTTAAGGGCAATGGTAGATGTTCAATTTATAAAGATGATGTTTTATTTTCCTATGGTGATTTGCAAGATAATCATTACATCTTAAAATTAGAACAACAATGTAATAACGATATTTATAACATTGATACGTAAAGGATTAGGATTAGCGAATCGAATCCTACATACCTTTGGCATTGTCGTTTAGGCCATATAAACGAGAAACGTCTAGAGAAGCTCCATAAAGATGGACTTCTAAGCTCATTTGATTTTGAATCACATGATGCTTGCGAATCTTGTTTACTTGGAAAGATGACAAAGGCGCCCTTCACTGGCCACAGTGAGAGAGCGTCTTACTTATTGGGGATCATACATAGTGATGTATGTAGACCCATGAGTACTCAAGCTAGAGGTGGTTACTCATACTTCATCACGTTCACTGACGACTTCAGTAGGTTTGGCTATGTCTACCTAATGAAGCACAAGTCAGAGTCTTTTGAAATGTTCAAGAGATTTCAAAATGAAGTAGAGAACCAACTTGACAAGAAAATCAAGGTCCTTCGATCTGATCGAGGTGGCGAGTATTTGAGTCAAGAATTCATTGATCATCTTAGAAGTTGTGGGATAGTCTCACAACTTACCCCTCCTGGAACTCCACAGTGGAATGATGTTTCTGAGATGAGGAATCGGACTTTATTAGATATGGTCCGATCTATGATGAGTCAAGCTGATCTTCTGCCGTCCTTTTGGGGGCATGCTCTAGAAATTGTTGGTTTCACACTTAACCGTGTTCCGTCTAAAGCAGTTGAGAAGACACCATATGAGATATGGAATGGGAAGAAGCCCATTTTGTCTTACCTCAAGGTTTGGGGATGCGAGGTTTATGTTAAGCAACAGCCTAACGATAAACTGTCTCCCAAATCCCTTAAGTGTTTATTTGTGGGATACCCCAAGGAAACAAGGGGGTATTATGTCTATTGCCCATCTGACAACAAAGTGTTTGTAGTCAGAAGTGGATTCTTTTTAGAAAAGGATTTTGTTTCCAAAAGAAACAGTGGGAGTAAGATAGATCTTGAAGAAGTTCAAGATCCACAAGACACTAAAGAGGCGCAGACGGAAAATAGAGAAGAGCCACAAGACGTTGTGGAAGCTCCTCTAGTGGCACACGGACAACGAAGGTCTGATAGAACACGTTCTCAACCTCAAAGATATGGATTTTTGGTGACTGAGAACAAGGATGTGTTGCTCATGGAGCGTGGTGAGCCTACCACCTATCAAGAAGCTATCGTGGATCCCAACTCTGAGAAATGGGTTGAAGCCATGAAGGCAGATATGCAATCCATGTACGACAACAAGGTATGGACCTTAGTCGCTCCATCCGAAGGTGTAAAAGCCGTAGGTTGCAAGTGGGTTTTCAAAGAGAAAACAGACATGGATGGCAATGTCAACGTCTTCAAGGCTAGGCTAGTTGCAAAGGGGTTCACTCAACGTCATGTTATTAACTATGACGAAACGTTTTCCCCTGTTGCAATGGCCAAGTCCATTAGGATCCTCCTTGCCATAGCCGCATATTATGACTATGTGATATGGCAAATGGATGTCAAAACAACATTCCTTAATGGAAGGCTGCCCGAGGATGTGTACATGACACAACCCGAGGGGTTTGTATTGTTGGGAATCCTAGGCGCCAAACGCATCGGAAGCAAAAATAAAACAATAATAAAAAGCGCCTAGGCCCTAGAATTCCCGAACGGATCCGCTAGTAGAATTTAAAACTTTTAGCTTCTGGTATACCTCACGAGTTTCAATTGGTTGTACAAGGCGTGTGCAAGGAGTCCACTCTCAGCGTTCTCCCTCTACTGGTGATCCACACGAACAGTTTCTTGGGCACCAAGGTGCTAGCCTTCCATTCTTTTCTCCAAAAGAACCAGGGACCAATCTACAGTGTTTGAATTCAGGAACTCCTTCTTGAATCCAACAGCAAAAATGGCGCACAGAAGAAACCCCCCACAAGAACTCCTTCTTGCCTTTTCTTCTCTCACACAAGCCCTAGTTTTGATGGTGGAGTTCGATTTTTCCTAACACCTTACGCAAAAATCGATTTTCCTCTCTCTAAGGCTAAAGTCGATTTTTCTCTCTCTCTCTACAAGGAGGAAGACAAAATCACAATGTGAGCTAGGGTTAGGCAAGTCGACTTGCCCCCTATAAATAAACAATTTTTTTTTTGGTGATTTTAAAATTCCTAAAATCATGATATTCTGATAATATAATTATTTTAGGACTTGAATTTACAATTAAAATATTACCTTAATATTTCAATTTAAATTCAAAATGCAATCTCTGAGAATCAAATGGAAGATCAAATCTTCCCATGGGACCCACAAGAGAACGCGCCATCCCCCTTTAATTTTATCTTGGAATTTTATAAATCAAAAATCTTCCTAACTCTTAGGAATTCATGATTCACCAAAGATACTAAGAGGAGATCTCACCAAATCTGTTTGAATCAAATCTTTTGATATCTCCATCAAATCTTTTGAATTCAAACTTATTATTTAAATTAATAAAACAATTTTATTAATCCAAATATGACACATGAGGCGCCACCCTCATTTTAATATTGGGGAATTTTATAATTCAATAATTTCCTAACCTTTGGGAAACTTATCTGAATTATTTTTCCCTAATATTCTAATTGTAAATAATTAATCCCTATTAATCATTTAACAATTATTATATTTAAACATGTCCCACAAATTTAAATATTGAAAACTGTAGATTAATTAAGACAAGACTTAATGTCCCAGACATTCCGCTGTGTCTTAAATTGTGCCACCGGAGTGACCCACGAATTAACCCTAATTCGTGTCCCTATTTAAACGGTGTCCCGATCCGGCTCATGTGTGACCCAGCAGGCCCCACGTGAAGTTGGCAGCAAGTCATCTCCATGACCTACAAGTCGTGAGCGGACTCTAGCAAGCCATCACGACTACCCAAAACACGTGAGTTATCGTTTTTACCAAAAACCGACTTAACCTTAGTACCACCTCGTCAGAGACCCTATTGTCCTACGATATCTTGGTCATGGATTAGGCACAGGAAAGTCATCCATAATCCAAACTACAACTTTCTCGATTTCCTAAGTAAGTCCCAGTTTCCTGAGTGGCCACTCCTTTCCTTGGATAGACTCATCGAGGGCGCCAGTTAGATATCTCTCATCTAATGAGGGACAAAATCCCATCTTCGCCAATCCACATTCCTCGGCACGACAATCAACCAAACCCGTACTTAGCCCTTATGGCTACCCTGTCACAGGCAACATTAGACTAAGACAAAGTTTGACAACTGCAACGCCGGAATAATGATGACCTCAGGTCTAAGGCATCGCTACAGGTGTACAGGAGAGGCAAGCTGATGACTATCACCTAGGCGCCTAGCCCTAGGGTTTTTTTTTTATAATTATTTTTAGAGCATTATTATAATTCCATAATCATAATAATATGGCTTCATGAATTGAATTTCAAATTATAATATTACTTTAATATTTAATTTAAATTCAAATCGTAATCTTAGAGAATCAAATGAGAAATCAAATCTCCCCTTGAGATCCTCCAAGATGGCGCCATGCCCCTCTAAAATCCTTTGGAATTTTATAAATCAAAAACCTTCCTAACTCTTAGGAAATCATGATTCTCCAAAGATCCTGATTTGAGATCTCACCAAATCTATTTGAATTCAAATCTTTTGATATCTCCATCAAATCTTTTGAATTCAAATTCATGAATTAATAAAACAATTTTATTAATCTATAATACTCCAATGTGGCGCCACCCTCATGCTCCAATATTAGGGAATTTTATAATTCAATAATTTCCTAACTTTTAAGAATCTTATCTGAATTATTTTCCCCTAATATTTTAATTGTAAATAATTAATCCCCATCAATCATTTAACAATTATTATATTTAAACTTGTCCCACAAATTTAAATACTACACAACTGTAGATCATTTAAGACAAGACTTAATGTCCCAGACATTTCGTTGTGTCTTAAATCGTGCCACTGGAGTGACCCACGAATTAACCCTAATTCGTGTCCCTTTAAGCGGTGTCCTAATCCTGCTCATGTGTGACCCAGCAGGCCTCACGTGAAGTTGGCAGCAAGTCATCTCCATGACCTACAAGTCGTGAGCGGACTCTAGCAAGCCATCACGACTACCCAAAACACGTGAGTTATCGTTTTTACCAAAACCGACTTAACCTTAGTACCACCTTGTCATAGAACCTATTGTCACACGATATCTTGGTCATGGATTAGGCACAGGAAAGTCATCCATAATCCAAACCTCAACTTTCTCGATTTCCTGAGTAAGTCCCATTTCCCAGTGTGGCCACGCATTTCCTAGACAGACTCATCGAGGGCGCCAGTTAGATATCTCTCATTTAATGAGGGACAAAATCCCATCTTGGCCAATCAACATTCCTCAGCACGACAATCAACCAAACCCGTACCTAGCCCTTATGGCTACCCTGCTACGGGCAACGTTAGACTAGGCCAAAGTCTGACAACTGCAACGCCGGCATAATGATGACCTCAGGTCTAAGGCATCGTGACAGGCGTACAAGAGAGGCAAGCTGATGACTAAACCCATGCAGGACTCTCCGGGTCAGTCCAGCAACTCGTAACCCCTTACGTAATTGCACCATGACTCTCGTTCCAGCATCTAGTGCATGCATCTTTATGCACCGAGGTCATGCTGGTCTTAGTTCATTTCAAGTTCCCACCTGAATGAGCGACCAGGGACAGTTTAGATTAATTATCTCATAATTAATCACGGACTGTTATCATAGTAAACATGCTAATAATATGATAACCATTAATTTATCTCCATAAATTAATCAATATGTTCAAAACATATTTATAAAATGGTTGGCCCTAGGGCACAATCTCCAATAGACTCCCACTTGCACTAGGTACAATCATTAATCAAACTGTTCCTACACTAGGAACATCCATTAATGTGTCTAATCCCCATTTGACATTACATGACGCTTCATGTAAGACCTGTGCTAGGGATCTCGTAAGAGGATTGGCAACATTATCCTCGACTGCTACTTTAACATATCTTGATATCACCATCTCTAGGTGATCATGTCTGAGTGTATATATATATGTGCATATATATCACTGTCGGAACATCAGTGGGGATCCAATCCCATTTGGCGTCTTCCTGTCTCCACAGGGTGACCACCAATCACACCTCAGACACTAGTTTTTACGGTCTGCGTCTCCACGCGACCGACCCTTTGTTGTAGAATCAGCAATCGTGCTCCGCTTGGAACTCTTTCCAACTCACGATGCCACCGTTCAGGAGAAACACGTATCCATACTGCGACTTATCATGGTAGGTTTTGGAAAACGGGCACCTGTGTAACCCCTTACACATCAGTTCCACCATAAACCAAGAATTCATCCTTAGTTCTTCCTAAGTACTCAAGGATGCTTATGACAGCGGTCCAATGATACTCACCAGGGTCTCGTTGGAACCGGCTTGTCATGCTCAAGGCAAACGACACATCGGGTCGAGTACACAGCATGATGGATCCTATTGCCGAAGCATAGGGAATGCCACTCATGCGCCCTTGCTCAACAATTGTCTTGGGCACTGTTTCTTGCTCAGGTCAATCCATGATTCATCGGTATGAATCCCTTTCTTGGAGTCTTGCATACTGAACCCCTTCAGTACCTCATCCAAGTACGTACTCTGACTCAATCCATGAAGCCTAACAGATCTATCTCCATAGATCTCAATGCCTAGAATATAGGCAGCTTCTCCTAAGTCCTTCATTGAAAAAGATTTTCACAACCAAGATTCACAATCTCTAAGGTTGGAACATTATTTCCAATGAGCAATATGTCATTGACATACAGCACCAAGAACACAATTGTGCTCCCACTAACCTTCTTGTAAACACAAGGCTCGTCAGCGTTTTATAGGAGGCCAAAGTCTTTTGACTACCTCATCAAAACGATGATTCCAACTCTGTGATGCTCGCTTCAATCCATAAATGGATTTTTGAGGCTTGCACACCTTTACAGGTTCCTCTGGACATACAAACCCCTCAGGTTGTGTCACGTACACATCCTTGGGCAGCCTTGCTCTAAGGAATGCTGTTTTGACATCCATTTGCCATATCTCATAGTCATAATATGCGACTATGGCAAAACAGGATCCTAATGGACATGGCCATTGCAACAGGCGAAAACGTTTCGTCATCCCATGACGTTGAGTAAACCCTTTGCAACTAGCCTCGCCTTGAAGACGTTGACGTTACCATCCATGTCGGTTTTCTCCTTGAAAACCCACCTGCACCCTACGGGTTTTACCCCTTTGAGTGGAGCGACCAAGGTCCATACCTTGTTGTCGTACATAGACTATATCTTAGCCTTCATGGCTTCAACCAATTTATCAGAGTTGGGATTCATGAGAGCTTCTTGACAGGTGGTCGGCTCACCATGCTCCTATGAGCAACACATCCTTGTTTTCAGTCACCAAAAATCCATATTTTGTTGCTGAAAATGTGTTCTATCAGAACTTCGTTGTCCTTGTGTTATTAGAGGAGCTTCCACAACACCTTGTGGTTCTTCTCCAGTTTCCGTCTGCGCCTCTGAAATGCCTTGTGGATCTTGAACTCCTTCAAGATCTACCTTACTCCCACTGTTTCTTTTGGAAACAAGATCCTTTCCTAGAAAGAATCCACTTCTGACTACAAACACTTTGTTGTCAGATGCGCAGTAAACACAGTATCCCCTCGTTTCCTTGGGGTACCCTACAAGCACCTTTTGGGAGATAGTTTATCGTTTGCTTAACGTAAACTTCACATCCCCAAATTTTGAGATAAGAGACTATGGGACTCTTCCCACTCCATATCTCATATGGTGTCTTCTCATCTGCCTTAGACGGAACACGGTTAAGTGTGAACGCGGCAGCTTCTAAAGCATATCCTCAAAAGGATGGCGGAAGATCAGTTTGACTCATCATAGATCGAACCATATCTAATAGGGTTCGATTCCTCCTCTTGGAAACACCATCCCACCATGGGGTTTTAGAAGGGGTAAGTCGTGAGACCATCTCACAGCTTCTAAGATGATCAACAGATTCTTGACTCAAATACTTGTCTTCTCGATCGGATCGAAGGACTTTGATTTTCTTGTCAAGTTAGTTCTCTACTTCACTTTTGAAATCTCTATTTCAAAAGACTCCGACTTATGCTTTAATAGGTGGTCGTAGTCAAAACTATTGAAGCAGTTAGTAAGAGTAACCACCTTCAGCTTGGGTACTCATGGGTCCACATACATCACTATGTATGATCCCCAACAAGTTCGATGCCCTCTCATTGTGGCCAGTGAAAAGCGCCTTTGTCAATTTTCCAAGTAAACAAGATTCGCAAGCATCATATGATTCAAAATCAAATGAGCTTAGAAGTCCATCTCTGTGGAGCTCCTCTAGGCGTTTCTCGTTTATATGGCCTAAACGACAATGCTAAAGGTATATAGGATTGGGTTCGCTAACCTAAATCCTTTTCGTATCAATGTTATAGATATTGTTATCGTGTTTAACGTTCAAATTTCAAGACGCAATGTTTATCTTGCAAATCACATAAGCAAATAAACATCATCTTTATGAATTGAACACCATTCTTTTAAGTTAACACATGCAAAACTTTCCTTATCAAATAAGAAAGAGAAGCATTGTTTGAACTTTAAAGAAGGTACATGATAACAATAAGATAAGCCCAGAGGGCAAAACAAGCTCGCATGTTCCCACAGCAACAGCAGCAACCCTTGCTCTATTGCCCACTCGTAGGTCCATCTCGCTTCTGTCCAGCTTTCTACTGTCTCTAAGACCCTTCACATCAAATGTGAAAACCACATGCTGTATCTGTTGGGAATCCTAGGCGCCTATCGCAGCGGAAGACAAAAAGATAAAACGATAAATAAAAGCGCCTAGGTCCTAGAATTCCCGAACGGATCCGCTAGCAGAATTTAAAACTTTTAGATAGTGGTATACCTCACGAGTTTCAATCTGATGGTTGAACAAGGCGAGTCTAAGGAGCCCACTCCCAGCGTTCTCCCTCTTGCAGTAATCCACACGAACAGTTTCTTTGAACACCGAGGTGCTAGCCTTCAGTTCTTTTCTCCAAAAGAACTAGGGACCAATCTACAAACCTTTGAACTCAAGAACTCCTTCTTGAAACAGCAATCGAGGTGGCGCTTAGAAGAAACCCCCCACAAGAACTCCTTCTTGCCTTTTCTTCTCTCACAAACCCTAATTATGGAGTTTAATCGATTTTCTCTAACTCTTAGAGAAAAGTCGACTTTTCTCTCTCTTGGGTGCAAAGGTGCGATTTTCTCTCTCTCTTCTACGAGGAAGAAAATCAAAAATAGGGTTGTATACTTGCTTACTTGGGCAAGTCGACTTGCCCATATATTTATAGACAAAAATTTGGTGATTTAATTATTCCTAAAATCAAGATATTCTGATAATATAATTATTTTAGGACTTGAATTTATAATTAAAATATTACCTTAANAATCGTGCCACCTGAGTGACCCACAAATTAACCCTAATTCGTGTCCCTTTTAAATGGTGTTTTGTTCCTGCTCGTGTGTGACCCAGCAGGCCCCACGTGAAGTTGGCAGCAAGTCAGCCCCATGACCTACAAGTCATGAGCGGACTCTAGCAAGCCATCAAAACTACCCAAAACACGTGAGTTATCGTTTTTTTACTAAAACGACTTAACCTCAGTACCTCCGTGTCAGAGATCCTATTGTCCTACGATATCTTGGTCATGGACTAGGCACAGGAAAGTCATCCATAATCCAAACCACAACTTTCTCGATTCCCTGAGTAAGTCCCAATTCCTGAGTGGCCACTCTTTTTCCTGGACAGACTTATCGAGGGCGCCAGTTAGATATCTCTCATCTAATGAGGGACAAAATCCCATTTTGGCCAATCCACATTCCTCAGCACGACAATCAACCAAACCCGTACTTAGCCCTTATGGCTACCCTGCTACGGGCAGCGTTAGACTAAGCCAAAGTCTGACAACTGCAATGACGGAATAATGTTGACCTCAGGTCTAAGGCCTTGCTACAGGCGTACAAGGAGAGGCAAGCTGATGACTAAACCCATGCAGGACTCTCCGGGTCAGTCCAGCAACTCGTAACCCCCTTACGTAATTGCACCATGACTCTTGTCCCAGCATCTAGTGCATGCATCTCTATGCACCGAGGTCATGCTGGTCTTAGTTCATTTTCGTTCCCACGAAAACAATCGACCAGGGACAATTTTAGATTAATTATCTCATAATTAATCATGGACGTTATGATAGTAAACATGCTAATAACATGATAACACATTAATTTATCTTCCATAAATTAATAATATGTTCACAACATATTTACATAAAATGATTGGCCCTAGGGCACAATCTCCAACAATATCTAATACCCAAGCGGCTATAGTAGACAAGTGAACGTCTATAACGAAGATACCAGAAGTAGAGATCTCATCTCTGCTTTTATTCTTTTGATCTTCCAATACAATTTGCAATTTCTCAAAAGGCAAATTGCATCCTTTGAAGGCCTTGCCTTCTTGGTAGGTAGTGGGTTAGGCTCAGCCGCTGGCTTGGTCCCACCAAACTCGGCGTCTCCTTTCCTCTTTCCTTTGCCCTTCCCTTTCCCCTGATTCTAGAACGTTTCCTTGAGATGTGTGACCATCTCAACAGCCGACAATATTCCCTTGTTCAACTCCTCGAACCATTGTGGCTAGCATCAGGCAAGCAACGCCCACAGAGTCATTGAAGTGTTTCTCCAAACAGTTCTCTGAGCTCTTGGAGCGTTCTTGGCATGCTCTTCAGGGGAGGGATTTCTAGGACACAAAGTTTCCTTGGTTGGGTGAGAACAAATCTCAAATTACAAAACCAATCAAGGAAGTCAGCAGCTTCCTTCGTTGGGTGAGAACAATTCTCAAATTACGATACCAGTTAAGGAATTTTGTCCTAGACAACTTGTCCTTCTCAAGGACAGATCGCAGTGATAGTGATGAACTATTGTTTGTTTCCATTGATTCTACTACTAAGATATGAAAAGTTTAATTAGCAGGAATATATATATCCACCATTTTATAAAACCCAGTAAAATTTATTATTAGTGGCTAAGACCCATATTTCACCAAAGTTTACCGTCGCGTAGGCGATCATGCACGCTTTGGTTATTTAGGTAGGTAACTCCTTACCAATCACATCTCTATGTGACTCTTAGATCTTATGGGACTGTATCATCATATGATACTTATTATGGCATGTTTATCCCATCTAATGCCTTGAGGTCCAAAACCGTTTTGATAACCCCATTAAGTCACACGGTAAAACATGTGAATGGCTAGATTCAAAACAACGAGGCTAAAGCCCAACCCCCATATCATCAAGGCCCAACTGCAATACGTGTCGCGTAGGCGATCACCGTATTCAAAGAACCAAGATTTTAATGGGCGTTGTGTTGAAACTCCCATTCACCCGTGTCTCCTCAAGGTCAAGGCAGATACGTGTCGCGTAGGCGATCACCGCTCCACGATGAACAAGATTTTGACAGGGCGTTTTAGCGATGGCATTAAGACTTAGGATTTTCTAAAAGGGTTTGATTTTTAATTTATAATGTTCCGTTTTATAGTTTAATTTTAAAACTCCTTTTAAAATTAAACGAGTCATGCCACATGTTTATTACCCCATGTATCTCATACATTTAAACATGTGCCCGGATTTTGTATCGTATACAAAATCCCACGCTCGTATCGTATACGTGGTTGTAGCGCGATATATAATGCAGCATGTTAAAATTTCGCACCCTAAACATACACCGTGTTTAGATATGACCCATCTACCCTATAATTCTCCCAAGCCAATGAGAGAATTTTTCTAAAAAGAAAAATAAAATTACACGTGAATAAACCCCAGTTACATTGAGGTATAAACTGAATGTAAATTTTACAACAGAGTAGGGAGACGACTCGCAGGCCGTATTTACCGAAATAAACCTCCTAGAGCCATATCCAACACCACACAATTCAAATATGAACAATTCATACAATTATGTCAAACACAGCAACCAACACATATATTAAAACTCCTTTTAAGATTGTGTTCAATTTAGGGTCTGTGCAATTTTAACATGCCTTTTCTTGAGATTAGGCCTTTTATCAATAATTATAAATACCATGAATCTCCATTCAAGAATTTAAATTATTGACCTAAAAATTTTAAAATTCATAATTTTAATAAATTTTCAGCCACTTCTATAATATTATAATTAAAACACTTTTTATTATAATTATACAGGAATTTCGATTTTGGCCTAAAACTTCAAGAAAAATTTTTCCAATCGATCGAATCGATTCCATATGTATCATATACATATAATTTGCACCTTTTTCTGTAGATTGAATTTTTAAGAAAAACGTTCGGTGGATTTTCGTAAAACCAAAAACGTGATTGAAAGCGAT
Organism: Chamaecrista fasciculata; assembly: GCA_003254925.1. Classification (NCBI taxonomy): domain Eukaryota; kingdom Viridiplantae; phylum Streptophyta; class Magnoliopsida; order Fabales; family Fabaceae; genus Chamaecrista; species Chamaecrista fasciculata. The sequence goes on from QANZ01033903.1 coordinate 22,275, forward strand.
AAACACACATACCATACATCATATGTACACAAAAACAGTTTTAAATCCTAGAACTAGCGTGGCTCTGATACCACTGTTGGGAATTCTAGGCGCCTAACGCAGCGGAAGTAGAAATATAAAATTAAATAAAACGCGCCAAGTCCTAAAATTCCCGAACGGATCCGCTAGCAGTATTTAAAACTTTTAGATAGTGGTATACCTCACGAGTTTCAATCGGTTGGTTGTACAAGGCGTGTCCTAGGAGTCCACTCGCAGCGTCCTCCCTCTGCCGGTGATCCACACGAACAGTTTCTCGGGCACCAAGGTGCTAGCCTTCCGTTCTTTTCTCCAAAAGAACCAGGGACCAATCTACAGTGTATTTGAACTCAAGAACTCCTTCTTGATTCAAAATCCAAAAGTGGCGCAATGGAGAATTCCCCACAAGAACTCCTTCTTGTCTTTCCTTCTCACACAAACCCTAATTTTGGTAACCTCAAATCGAATTTCGTAACTCCTTAGGCAAACTCGATTTTTCCCCTCTCAACTCTTGAGAGCCAAAAAGATTCCTCACTTGGAAGCTAGGGTTTGAAGGTGGCGATTTTCTATCTCTCTCAAACAAGGTGGATGAAAAATGCACTAATGAATTCTCTCTATCACCTAGGCGCCTAGCCCTAGGGTTTTTTTTATAATTATTTTTAGAGCATTATTATAATTCCATAATCATAATAATATGGCTTCATGAATTGAATTTCAAATTATAATATTACTTTAATATTTAATTTAAATTCAAATCGTAATCTTAGAGAATCAAATGAGAGATCAAATCTCCCCTTGAGATCCTCCAAGATGGCGCCATGCCCCTCTAAAATCCTTTGGAGTTTTATAAATCAAAAACCTTCCTAACTCTTAGGAGATCATGATTCTCCAAAGATCCTGATTTGAGATCTCACCAAATCTATTTGAATTCAAATCTTTTGATATCTCCATCAAATCTTTTGAATTCAAATTCATGAATTAATAAAACAATTTTATTAATCTAAAATACTCCAATGAGGCGCCACCCTCATGCTCCAATATTAGGGAATTTTATAATTCAATAATTTCCTAACTTTTAAGAATCTTATCTGAATTATTTTTCCCTAATATTTTAATTGTAAATAATTAATCCCCATCAATCATTTAACAATTATTATATTTAAACTTGTCCCACAAATTTAAATACTACACAGCTGTAGATCATTTAAGACAAGACTTAATGTCCCAGACATTTCGCTGTGTCTTAAATCGTGCCACCAGAGTGACCCACGAATTAACCCTAATTCGTGTCCCTTTAAGCGGTGTCCTAATCCTGCTCATGTGTGACCCAGCAGGCCTCACGTGAAGTTGGCAGCAAGTCATCTCCATGACCTACAAGTCGTGAGCGGACTCTAGCAAGCCATCACGACTACCCAAAACACGTGAGTTATCGTTTTTACCAAAACCGACTTAACCTTAGTACCACCTTGTCATAGAACCTATTGTCACACGATATCTTGGTCATGGATTAGGCACAGGAAAGTCATCCATAATCCAAACCTCAACTTTCTCGATTTCCTGAGTAAGTCCCATTTCCCAGTGTGGCCATGCATTTCCTAGACAGACTCATCGAGGGCGCCAGTTAGATATCTCTCATTAAATGAGGGACAAAATCCCATCTTGGCCAATCCACATTTCTCAGCACGGCAATCAACCAAACCCGTACCTAGCCCTTATGGTTACCCTGATGGAGATTATGCCCTAGGGCCAATCATCCTATAGATATGTTGAGAACATATCAATTAATTTATGGAGATAAATTAATGGTTATCATATTATTAGCATGTTTACTATGATAACAGTCCGTGATTAATTATGAGATA
>QANZ01033910.1:5944-41380 GCA_003254925.1 Chamaecrista fasciculata
TTTGTTGACGACCCCAATTAAATAAAGAAAATACTCATCAAAAGCAACTCGTAACTTTGGATTCGTTATTTTTAAACATGAAACGAGAGATATATGATCACATTCATTAATTTGGGATCTACTTAACAAATAAAATATTTAGGATTAATTTGAAATCTACCCCATATATTTGGGAACAATTGGAGAATAAACAATTTAGATTTTGACTATACCAGTTTATCACTTTTTTCTACCGTCGTCATTTATTGTGTATAAACTATAAATATAATATTCTTTAGGGTAGTTGGTTAGAGGTTGCAATCACCTATAGGCATTAATTTTTTTTTTTTTNCTCAAATTGGTCTAAAATGTATGGTAGATTTTAAATTAGTCCTAAATATTTCATTTGTTTTAGATTAGTCTTATATCTCTTATTTCAAATTCAAATGTGATGACTCCAAGATTACAGGTGGCTTTTGATAAGTCTTTTCTTTATCTAGTTGAAACCGTCAACAAACGAAATCAAATGAATCTTGAAAGTGTGGGTCGTTTGTTTTATGGTCAAACAAACGACATTGATCATATCTCTCTCATTTTAAGTTTAAATGTAACAATTTCAGAACCATGTGTTAACTCTTTAAGAGTTTTTTCTCTGTCTAGTTGAGATCGTCAACAAATAAGCTCAAGTCGCGCTTCAAAAGTTGGTTTGGGACTAAAAGTGAAAAATCCTTGAAGTATAGTCTCAAACCTACTTTTGAGATGCGTTTTGACTTTATTTACTAGTAGTCTTAATTAAGTAGAAAAAGAACTCTTCAAGAATTAAAACATAGTTTTAATATTCAAATTTGAAACAAAAGAGATATGATTAACTTCGCTTGTTTGACTGTGAAATGAGCAGCTCACTTTTGAGGCACTATTTGATCTCTTTTGTTGACGACCCCAATTAAATAAAGAAAATACTCATCAAAAGCAACTCGTAACTTTGGATTCGTTATTTTTAAACATGAAACGAGAGATATATGATCACATTCATTAATTTGGGATCTACTTAACAAATAAAATATTTAGGATTAATTTGAAATCTACCCCATATATTTGGGAACAATTTGAGAATAAACAATTTAGATTTTGACTATACCAGTTTATCACTTTTTTCTACCGTCATTTATTGTGTATAAACTATAAATATAATATTCTTTAGGGTAGTTGGTTAGAGGTTGCAATCACCTATAGGCATTAATTTTTTTTTTTTTTTATAAATATGAGAAAACTTAGATTACTGAATCAAAGATGAGTACATACTACATAGTTCAAAATTAGTACAGAGAAGATAAAACAAAACACCTAAAGTAAGAAAGAATGAAGTAGAGGGAGATTTCGGCCAAAAAAAAAAAAAAAAGTAGAGGGAGATGGAAAACGGGTAAAAGATTACAAATTAGGAAACACTGTAAACAAAGTCTTCAAATATCTTCTATTTTTTTGGCATGTATTAAAGACATTAGTTTTTTTTTTGGCCTGGATATTAAAGACATTAGTTGAGTGTCACATCTATAGTACATTTTGATTTTTTTTAATAAATAAATATATATATAGTAATTATTTTGTTTAAGTTATTATTTTTAATTAATTTTTTATTTTACTTTCCATACATTTAAATGGTGTACTTATTAAAAATATAAAAAAAACATAATATACTTTCTTAATAATTTTTTTTTGCTTTTTCAATATTTTCTTGACAAAATTATGTGTTGGTGTAAAAAAAATGATATTTTAGCTTATTTTTCATAACCTCTATCATCAAAAAAAAAAATCATAACCTCTCTCCTAAAAAAAATTATAATTAACCTCTCCTAAATCATACATATATTGATTCAAAAAAGAAACTACTATTTTTCATAATTATATATTTTTATTATTTTAAGATATAATCTAATTAATTTTTTTAATTTTATAATATAATTCTAAATTTTTATATAACTAAAATTTTACATGCATATTTGCGTGTCTGCACTCAAAGCCTCTAATAATATATATGTATTTTGAGTAGTAAAAACGTTTTTTGAAAGAAAAACTATGGACAAACATTATTTTGATAATTATTTGTGAAACAATTATCATTTAACAAAATTTCATCAATTGAAATTTTTTTTAATAATTTTTCTATTTCTGTCTCTATAATTTCAAAATATTTATCATCAAGAGGGAATGATGGAAGAATAACTAATTGATGGATTATTGTGAAAAACAAGATACTTACAAATTCCTTTTTGATAAAATTAAAAAACATATTAAATTCTAGATAATTATAATAAGAAACGAATATCATTTGCTCTATCTACAGCTGAAGCTGAATATATATTAGCAAAAAACTGTTGTGCTCAAATTTTTGGATGATCCAACAACTCAGAGGTTAAATTGGTCTCATAACTTTTATTGAGGTCTTAATTTGGTCTCATATTTTGTCACGACCCTCTAACGGAATTCGTGACTGGCACGAACCACAAGGAGAGGCCCCATGGCCCATAAGCCTAACACATGCATCCATATAAAATTTTTGAATTTCACTCCAACAATAATTTATAAATTCATTTCTCGTGATATCAATCTTTCATAAAAATAAACTTAACACTTCCCTGACTGTAAATCTAACGGAGCACAATTAGAGTCAAATACAAATTTCAAATGAATCAACACCTTATGAAAAGTCAAGATACCCACAAGAACAAATATGTGGGACTCCAAAAGGGCTGCTCAATCTAGGCGGCACTAGAAAAAGACTCCTCTGAACCTGAAACTGGAAATGGTAACAACAACAGGGTGAGTCAAGAGACTCAGTGAGTAATCCAATCTATTCTAGTCGTGGAGGGCAAGGTATCGATCTCCACCAGTTTCAAAATAATAATGCATGCACATAGTACAATCATATTTCAAATACATATAAACAAGTTAAGGCATCTTTATCATCACTTTTCATAATCGAAGTCATCGTATAGTCAAATATCAAAGTACAAATCGTAATTCGAATGATCATATAGGTCACATATTTGAACATCCAATAAAAATTCCATAAATTCCAAATCTGTAATCGTTCAAAGTCATTTCGCAAATCTGAAATACGTTTTATCGTAAAACCCATGGGTGGTGCCCCCATTACTGGTGAGTGAGATCGAAGGTCCTGCAAAAGGCCTATCCCGCAAGAACGAGTAACTCCCCACCTCTAGGGTCGGAGCCAGTCTACTAGTGGCAGGTCCCCGAAAGCCTAGAACCATGCCCACCTCACATCTTAGCCAACGGATGGGTGACTCCGGGACCGAAAGCCTGGTTGGTACGTACCCAAAAGTCCCAACGACTCACCCACCAGCCAAAAACCATTTTTCCAAACAATATCAAACCTCATTTTCATCATAGTGTTTATCAAAATATTATATCATACATATAAGTCTCAAATGAGCTTTTCAAACATACTTTCATAAAAACTTTAACCTTGCCAAAAACAATATGCACAAACATATCACATAAGAATGATAAAACAGTTTCTAGAATAGAGAGGACACTCACCTGAAGATCATGCACAATGACCTAAAACCCACTAATCAATTTACTACCTCAACTTGAGAAAAGTGCGGAGTACCTAAATTTGATAACAAATACATTCATCCTATTAGAATACTCTTAACATATAAAATCACCAAGTGACTCTTACACTTAACCTCCATATTCCATAACCATCCTCAAACTTAATATCAACATACACTTTAGTACTACACCGAGCATAAGACACCAATTTAACTCTAGAAGAGCTTGGGTTAACATTTGGGAGCTTTAACAAATACTTTATCAATGATCTCGTTTTCAAAAAGGTTTATTATTAACATACCAACTATAACAAAATTAAAATCCTTACTTTCCAATACAAACCATGATGTGAAAATCAAACTCTTTACTTCTTAAACAAGATTATAGTTTCAAAATTTTCCATAGCTTTATAGGAACTCATTAAGTTCAAGAAAACCATCAAAATCATTCATAGGACCAATTTGCAAACTTTAAAGTTTTACCCCAAAATATCAAATTTCTAAATGCACCCTCTAAATTCAAATTGATGAAATAGAAACCATTATTACCATCCATTAAACTCAACCAAACTATTAATTGTGAGAGGACAAAGAGTTTTAGTCAAAATCTCAAGTTAAAGTTCTCCCCTACTTTCCATCGGGTCCAAAAACTTCATGATAGTGAAGCCAAATATCAAATCAATGTTGAAGAATCAGTTTTTTATCATCAAACAGCAAATTAAATCCATTAATTAATTTCAAGAAACATGAAGAGTTTGGCAAAATCCCAATTTAAAGGGTGCCCTAGATTTTCCTAACGGGTGAAGAATAGATGGACATGAAACCAATTTGTAAATCATGGCTAAAGGTTTTTTAAGGCATCACAATTCACAAATGATCACCAAACAGCAGCAAACTCAGAATTATAACAGCAAAAACGAGCTCTTGAAGAGAAGGGACCAAAAGAGATAAATAGAGTACAAAAAGTCACCTAGAGAAGATGGGAAGATAATGAGCGGCAATGGTGGCTGGGCGGTGGTCGCCGGCAGATTCCGGTCAGCCAGAGCTGGTCGTCGGCGGTGGTAGTGGTGGTGGATGGCGGCTGGAGTCGAGAGAGTGAGAGAATATGGATGTGAGACGAGAGAGAGACGTGAATATGGGGGAGTCGAGCATCCTGATATGTTATGAAGGGGGACTGTTCTGAAATCTCTAGAAGTCAAGGAAGCAAGAAGAAGATTTTGGAGTAGAAGCTTGTAGGCTAAAATTAACGTTTTACCCCAAAAAAATGAAATTATTTCAAAACAGTCCCTAAAAAAATGAAATTTTAATATAAAGAGTCTTCCAACAAAATTTATATCAATGGATTCGTTTTGAAAAGTACATTTCAAACATGCAATTTGTTTTTTCAAAACTCTATCTCTATCTATTATCGTTTCTTACTAAAAAATATTATATTACAGTATCAAAATAAAAGGTCAAATATAATTTTAAACTCTGTTTGCTCACAAAATTTAACCACAAGCTCATAATGACTTCTAGTCTCACTATATAATCTTGTTTGAAAAGTACATTTCAAACATGCAATTTGTTTTTTCAAAACTCTATCTCTATCTATTATCGTTTCTTACTCAAAAATATTATATTACAGTATCAAANTGCGATTTTATCGATTTTACCCGAGTTTGACTAAATTTTAGTAGGGTTCGGTTTTATGAGTGATTTAACAAGATTTTAGTAAGTAAAATCCCGATTTTATCGATTATATAATTTAACTCCCGATTTTGACAACCATGCACACCGACCACTTTGGTTTCTTCTTCATAATTGTATCAACCATCATACTTATTAATATGTCATCCTTTGGTTTCTCCAAACCATGCTTGCCAAATCCTTCTTCTTCATCTGCATTATTTGTATTTGGAAGCTCAATATTTGATGTTGGAAATAACAATATAATTACATCAATACCACCACTTCATCATATAACACATATTTATAACTTTTAGAATATCAAATTAATTTTTTGTGATTTTAACGTGATAAACGATAATAAATGATGATATATATTATGAATAGATATTGTATTTTTTAAAATTTTCATCAAAATTTATGACCCAAAATTTTTCTAACATATGAATATTATCATTTCTAGATGACGGTGCAAATGACATTGTTTAAGCAAAAAATATTATCATTTCATTCACAACGTTATTTCATTCTCTTTTTACAATTACTACCATACCCCTACTCATACAAAATAATTACATATACTCTAATAGAAATATTGAAAATAAAAACTATTAGGCAAAATAGTAATTATATATATCCTCATTTATTACACTTATAATTTTCTCTCTCCTTCAATCATTTCATACCAATTCTTTTTTTTCTTTTTCACTCTCACCTCTCTCTCTCTAATATATAGATAAATATTATATATATATATTATACATATATATTGTGATTTATATTAATCTAATTAAACAAAAATTATTTTTGTTCATTTGCAATGTTGTTATTTTTTTTTTGTCTTAGTATTCCTCTATTTGTTTGAGTAAAATATATAATTGAATCCCTAAATTGTTTTTAAGGTACAATCTTCTTTTGTTCCCATTACTACATTTTTTTAAAAAAATTAATTATCATCACTTTTGTAGGCATTTTAGTCCTCAAACTATGGGCTCAGTTTCCTTGGCTCTTTAAATTATTTCTGATTTAGTTTTTTTCCTCAAATTGTGCAATTAGTTTCATTTGGTCCTTGATCAGCCCAAAAGTGAACAAGTTATTTGGCCTTCTTTTAATGTGTTTACAATAATAATATATTATAATTAGACCAATTAATATGCTGAGGGCTGCACCAATGTATGACATAATAAAGTGGATAAAATATATTATTTAGCGTTTATTTATTGCATTTTATAAATAAGTGCTATTTAATGGGTTTTTAGTGTTTCAGATATCCAAACAGCGTTTAACCAAAGGGAATCATCAAGAATCAACGAGAAGATATCAAATCGCACAAGATATTCTTGCGCCACCATGTGGGCCGCCGGTGCAAAATAGGAATTCTTGCGGCGCAGGACTCTTAGAAGAATATGATGTCAACAAGTAAACTTGAGCTCCAAGATATGATTTGGACGGCCAAGATTCAAGATATCAAGATACCATCCAACGACCCATATTCCTTAACTTGGGGATCAAGCATACTATTCAAGACTATAAATAGAGCTCTCATGCCACTTCCCAATTCACCAATTCACGCCCCAACACCTCAATTGGAAAAAAACTTAGAGTAGATTTAGAGAGTAGTTGTCAATAGGTTTCTCTATGATGAGAGCCTAAACGTTCTTCATACTAGAGGAGAATCATGAACGAAGCCAGAGTTCATCGTTCTTCATAATCCAGGGAGTTGTTATTTAATTATGTTTATTCATTGATTGCTCTGAGAACTAAGTGTTTTATTTCAAAGTACAATTATATGGATTGATAGATCAAACTTTGTTGAAGTAATGAGACCTTGACATTCCCGGAGTTTGTCTCTCTCACGATTAATGAAGTTGCTCTTTAGGGTTTACTAAATAGTGGTCTATATATGCATAATTAGGATTGTTATTGATATCTATGTTTGTTTATTGTTTCGATGCGGCAATAATATAGATTGCCCCGAAGAGCTTTAGCAAATAGCTCATAAACCCAGTTTTGGATGAGTTACCTATCCTAATCTTGTATATTTCACCATTGTTCTTAGTTATGTTCGAAGTTTCGATAATATCTTTGAATGTGGTTCTTTACATAATTAAAGTGACACTTCAATCCCATATCTTTATGAACTAGGATGGTAGAATTCATGATTATTCTCTAGGATACCTTTACATTATTGTTCGTTCCTTTTATATAATTGTTCTCATAATTATCTTTATGGCCTCACCTAAATTCATAGTTATTCATATAAATAATAGTTATCTTTAGCCACGAAGTTCCGCGAGAGATTCGACCTTGGGTTAGCATCTATACTATATTTTAATAAATATAGTAATACTTGCGAGGCTCAAGTATTATTAATTTGATCCGTTTGACACTTTACGGCGAGTGCCCGCATCAGTCCTCAAACTATTTATGGTTCTATTTGTGTCCAAAATCATCCGATTTCAACCTTCCTATATTTTTGTGAGTAAAATATACAATTCAATACCTAATTTTTTTTATGGTACAATCTTACTACACTTTTTGTGAAAAATTAAAAGAATCAAAATAATTTATTATTGTCCCTTTTGTTGGCATTGTTGGCATTTTGGTCCTCAAACTATGGGATCAATTTTGTTTGGCTTCTAAAACTACTTATGCTTTTTTTCCTCAAACTACAAGGATAGTTGCATTTTGGTCCGCAAACTATTTTTTGTTCGATTTTCATGTCCAAAATCATTTGATTTCAACCTTCATCTATTTTTTTTGTCTAAAATATACAATTCAATCCCTTAATTTATTTTAGATACAATCTTCCTCTATTCTTTTTTTTTGTAATGTTATGGGTTTCCCCCGCCTATCCGTGTAACGGTCTAAGCGAAGACTAATCCCATTCGGGCTACAGAGACGAAACGGCTGTGCCCGGCCTCCCAACAATGTCGACTCTAGGGATCGAACCTGGGTCCTCTCACCTAAAGTGTAGCTCGCCAACCATTACACCAAACACTTGTTGGTCAATCTTCCTCTATTCTGGTTACTACATTTTTTGCAAAAAGTTTTTTAAAAAAATTTCTTCACTTTTGTAGGCGTTCTGGTTCTTAAACTATGGAATCAATTCCATTTGGGTTGTAAAACTGCTTCTGTTTTTGTTCTCAAACTATAAGATTAGTTTTATTTTGATCTTCAAACTATTTTTTATTATATTTTCGTCACCAAAATCTTCTAATTTGACAAGTTGGAGATAAATTTATTGTTCATTTTCCTTATTAATATTTTGATTCATCACTTTATTGTGATTTTCTACGGTCCTCGAGTTATAATTTACACATTTTAAGGACCAATTCATTGGACCGATACAAATTTATGAACCAAATTATATTGTACTTTTACAATAATTTACACATTATTTGCATTTTGTTCCCTTCATCTCATTTGAAATGGACCTCAAACCATCATCCCAAAATTTATCATTAGCACAAATTCCAATATCATTTCATTTCCATATCATTCCATTCAAACAACAACTAAACACCTATCACTTCATTATCTCCATTTGATATTTCTACCCCTCACAATTTTAATAAAATCCATCAATCTATTTCAACCAACCACAATCGTCACATACCCTTTTATATAATTCCACATCCTATTTAACACCATTTTTACTCTTCATTTTTACATGAAAAAGCATGTAAAATATTATGTTAATACAAAGTGCATTTATATTATTATTATTATTATTATTTTTGGCCTCCAGTGCATTTATATTATTAACAAAGTCCAGTAAAGTAGGTAATATAATTAATTAATTGTCGATTGTTAGATAGTTAAATTTCTAAAATATGATGTGAATTTGAATTGCGTTGTGTGTTTAAAAAAAATATATTCTTCAATAACTTTTACGACTTGAGAGGAAAAATTTTAGTTATGGATTGAGGGATATTGTCTAATTATTAAAAAAAAGTGCATCTATATTATCTGTTATAATTAATTAATGTTTTATGATTAATTGGTTGTGGCTAGCCGTTCACTCTTAAGTGAAGAACTCGCGACGAAGAGATTAGTCACTGTTCTCGACGGTGGATACTTTTGGTTTATACCAAAAAATGGAATAAAAACTCAAATTAACAAAGTTCTTCAAAAATATTATCTGCATACTCTTCTCCATCATCATTTTCTTTGTCTATCATATTCTCTATCATCTTTCTTATCGCCATCTTCATTATTTCTATCATCACAATTAATGTGTTTATTTCAATTTTTATGTTAAATTATATTTTTTTTGTAATAAAATATTATATTGATTTTTATTTAAAATTATATTTTTTTTAAAATAAAAAATAAATATTATTTATGAATATATTAATAATTAATTTGCTAGGATGACATTAATATTAGACATTTAGACTTATTTTGATTATTGAGAGTTGGATTTGGGAGAATTATGAAGATTTTGATGTATTTAAATTAACTAGTGAAAGACATATTATCTTAAAAAAATTTATTATTTATATCTAGGTAAACTCTTACGATTTTACAATCCAATTTTACATGCACTACTTTTCCGATTTTACTTAAATTCTATATTTTGACAACCTTGATAGTGATCACCAATAATGAATTGGACAGAAAAGAACCTCATAGTAATAAGATTTTGTTTGCTTGGTCAAATTTTAATGAATTCTTTTCCATCTTTAAGAGAATGTCAAATTAAAGTTTAATTAACTCGTCCCATGCAACTCCCATAGCCAACAAACAACAACTTTCGAGTTCCCATCCCTTAACTTAAGGAATTGGAGAGATGCATACGGGTATGTTTGTCTTGGAATTAAGAGTTAAAGGAGGATAAAGGAAGGGGTGAATTTGTAAAGGAGAGTTAAATGAATTGGTTTATAAAGGAGTTTTTTTAGTAAATGGTGTTTGGAAAAATGAGAGATAAAGGGGAAATTATGATGTGAAATAACTCGTCTCATGCAAGTCCCATAGCCAACTAACAACTTTCGAGTTCCCATCCCTTAACTTAAGGAATTGGAGAGACGCAATCTCAAGTGAAAAAGAATTATTGAATTTCAAAGTGCATTTGAGTTTCAAAGTGAAAAAGAAGTATCATCTTCCTTATCTCCATCTTCATTATTACTATCATCACAATTAATGTGTTTATTTCAATTTTTATGTTAAATTATATTGTTAATTTGATAGGATGATATTAATATTAGACATTTAGACTTATTTTGATTATTGAGAGTTGGATTTGGGAGAATTATGAAGATTTTGATGTATTTAAATTAACTAGTGAAAGAGATATCATCTTAAAAAATTTTATTATTTGTATTTAGGTAAACTTTTACAATTTTATGATCTGATTTTATACCCCCTTTACGATTTTGACAACCTTGGTAGTGATCACCAATAATGAATTGAACAGAAAAGAACGTCATAGCTAGTAATAAGATTTGGTTTGATAACTCGTCTCATACAAGTCCCATAGCCAACTAACAACTTTCGAGTTCCCATCCCTTAACTTAAGGAATTGGAGAGACGCAATCTGAGTTGAAAAATAAGTATTAATAAATTACTTCAAGGAATTAATTAGATGCATCTATATTTGCTTGTATATATATAATGCATTATTTTGAAGCATTTGCTATAATTAAGAACAACTATAAGAACAACTACAAGAAGTCTGCAGCAACACCAACATGGCCAACTCTTCTTTCAAATTTGCATTTTTACTGGCTCTTTTGATTTTTGCTTCAAGTAAGACCCTTTTCTATCTCTTCACGCTATAACTGATAAACGAAATTTAATGTTATTCTTGTAATTAATTAATTAGTTAATTATTGTTTTTCGCATTAATCCATCAATTAGTCATTCTTCCAATATTCCCTCTTGATGAAAAATATTTTGAAATTGTAGAGATAGAAATAGAAAAATTATTAAAAAATAATTTGAATTGATGAAATTTTGTTAAATGATAGTTGTTTTACAAATAATGATATTCAAAATAGAGTTTGTACATTGTTTTTCTCTCAAAAAACTTTTTTATTGCCCATAATACATATACTTATAACTCTGATTATTTAAATAAATTTATGCACATAAATTTTTAATTATAAATACTATAAAAATTAAAATATTTATATAATTTTATCTATTTTAATTATTATATCTTTATTTAATAATTTTGTACCTAAGTACTATTTAGAAATAAATTAAAATTAAATGAAAGGCACTCTAATTCAGGAATATAAAATTAGTCTAAAAACTATGAAGAATATAGAAATAAAATTGTTCCTATAGATTTAATTTTACATATCACAAATTTTGTTATAAAACTATTTTGTAGGTTGATAAAAAAAAAATTGTGCGTACTTTCGAGCATTTAACATACGTTGTATCTATAAGCAGACATAAGTAGACTTGTACATCAGCTAACAAAGGTTGATTTAGTTGATAATGAGTTGACTCATAACCCACAAGGTCGTGAGTTCAATTCCCACTGCCATGTGACCGCCTTGTTGGTAGGCTATCTGTAAGAACCTCTGTAAGCGCTCATACCTTGAGGCCTGCCCTGGTCAAGTTTTCTCAAATTTAAAGTATTCAAACTTTTTAAAATATTTATGAGATAAACCCATACTTATATATATTGTCTTACTTTCAGGTCAATCAATTATATATTATATTATATATATATATATATATATAAGTTGTAACAAATTACACTATTCATAAGCTGCTTTTATTATTATCCGTGCAATAAATGAAAAATATCTTCTGGAAGGGGGGGTGGTNTTGACTCATAACCCACAAGGTCGTGAGTTCAATTCTCACTGCCATGTGACCGCCTTGTTGGTAGACTATCTGTAAGTACCTCTGTAAGCGCTCATACCTTGAGGCCTGGGGGTGGTTGAGTCATGCGATTTTTATTTCTTCTTTTTTTATATTATTAGTAATTTTGAATGTTTTTTCGAAATCTCGCGGTGACATGTAAAAGATTAAAAATCTTTAATGTTTTTGGGTTTATGGAATATTTTATTTTTCCTTTTATTGTTAACTTTCTTTTTGTTTTTGCCAGATCTCAAAAATATCCATTGACATTACCGTTGTTATTTCTTGGTTATTTTATAGTTGAAATAAGATTTTATTATTTGAGATGGGTATATAAAGTTACCATTATTAATTTATGAAGAGAACTATCAATCTAGATTATTTTCTTGATAAAAAATGTCAGCTTCCAAAACTTTATTATAAAACTCAATGCAATTTAATTCTTAGATATTAGATGTTGGAGATATCTGAAATATATGATTATTATTTGAGATGTTGGAGATATCTGAAATTTATTTATAGATGAAATATGATCTTTATTATTTGAGATGTGATATATATAATGTTATATGATTATTAATTTAAGGAAGAGAAATATCAATCCAAATTAGTTTTTTAATAGGGTAAATTACACTTTGGTACCCTGTGGTTTGACCCTATTTCACTTTGGTACCCTGTGGTTTGAAACTTGACACTTTGGTACCCTGTGGNGTAATTTAGTAAATAAATATTATGCAGATTTAGGGGATATCTGAAAAATTAATTCAGCTTTTCTTTTTCTTCATTTGATGTATGTTGCAAATATATATCCAATAAATTATATATATATATATATATAGGTCATGAAAACTATTTTATTATCAATAAACATAACAACGTAACATAATTACACATGATGACCAACTCTTTTTTCAAATTATCAGTCTTCGTAGTTCTTATTGTCCTCACATCAAGTAAGACCCTACCTTCCCTCCTCTCTCTCTATATGTATGACTTTATTAAAGTTAATTAGTATAGTATATATAAGGACTATATTTTTATAAAGGTTACTATATTTTTGTGAGTAAATACATATATAAATTGACAGTTGAAGATACACGAATAATTGAAAGTCTTGTTGACACTATAATCTTTGTAATAAAAGTCATAAAGTCAATTTAGTGCTTCAAATCTATCTTTCAAGGAGAAACAAATTAAAATGACTAAAGGGTACGGTATCGTATATTTGCTCTTTTAATTTCTTGTTATCATATTTATATTAAAAGTAAAATATGTGATAAATTTTTTTATATAATCTAGTTGAATGATAAGGTCTTAATCACTATGCATAAGCTTGATGGTGGAAACTTTATTATGACCCCAATAATTTCTGTCTCTAATTTATGTTTTTCTTGTAATTAATTAATTAATTATTGATATATATGTTGAATGATGATGAATGATTGTAGATATGTGGGAGAAAAGCGAAGGAGCAGTACCTGTACTTGAACAATGTTCGTGCCCAGCTCCGTGCATTTGTGCTCTAGATGATGAAGGTAAACTAGGATGCTATTGTGATGGTGGTAAACAATCATACGAACATGTTGTTCCATTAAAACCACCAACACAGGAAAAGGAAGCATCTCCACCTTATGCATATTAGCAACGTGCATACGTACGTGTGACACAAATAAGTCTTTACATGACAATGTAATAAGTTTGATACAAATAAGTCTTTATATGACAATGTAATCGATCACAAACATTATATTCATCAAAAATTATAATTTTATAACATTAAGTGATAAGTGAAATATCAACAAAATTTATGACTACATTAGATTGATATTAAATTTTAATTAATACTTTTAACATTTTTCTGAGATTAACACAAATTTTAATTTATGACTACATACATATCATTGATTAGTTTGATTGAGAGCCCCGGCTGCTGCTGATGCAAAATTGGCACCATCAATGTAACTTTGATAACTATGAAACAGATAAGGAAGCCTTAATGGCAATTTGGCATACTCAGCTGCAAAACATTTCAAGAATGACTAAATAATTTATGTTTGTTTTAAAACAATTATAGGCCCAAGAATGTATTTTCAATATCAAAGGACTAAATCGTAATTTTGAGACGTATTTAGGGATCAAAAAGTAAATTTTAATTAAAAAATAATTAAGTGACCAAGTAGTTAATTACCTATGAAATCTGGGATCAAGCGTCCATCAGAGGTTCTGCCAGTGGGGTACCTGAAGAAAGTTTCACCATAAGGTGAGAAATTGGATCGAGTGGTAGTGGTGGTATTGATGTAATTGTTGTTTCCAACATCAAATACAGAGCTTCCAAATACAAATAAAGCAAAAGGATTATTTGGCAATCATTTATTGGCGCAACCAGAGGATGAATAAAGTACACTACAAGAAAAAACGAGATTAGCTACGGACGATTCCGTAGCTGATCCGTAGCTAAATAGGTTAGCTACGGATTAGCTACGGATCAACTACAGAATCGTCCGTAGCTTCTGGCCAGTCGCTAATTAGCTACGGAATTTTCCGTAGTAAATCCGTAGCAAATCCGTGACAAATCTGTAGTTATTCGGTAGCTAATCCATAGCAACCTTTTTGGAGATCAGATTATCATGTCCGTAGCTAATTTGCTATGGATGACCCGCAGCTAATTCCATAGCTATTCCCTAGCTAAATTTTTTATATCCGTAGCTAATTCGTAGCTAATCTGTAGCTATTCATTTAACAAAGCAAGTAAAACCCTAGCTAATCCGTAGCTAATTTCTGTAGCTAATTCATAGCTAATCCGTAGCTAATTTCCGTAGCTGATGCATAGCTAATCTGTAGCTAATTTCCATAGCTAATTCATAGCTAATCCGTAGCTAATTTCCGTAGCTGATGCATAGCTAATCCGTAGCTAATTTCCATAGCTAATTCATAGCTAATCCGTAGCTAAGTTCCATAGCTAATTCATGACTAATCCGTAGCTAATTTCCATAGCTAATCCGTAGCTAATTTCCATAGCTGATTCACAGCAAATCCGTAGCTAATTTCCGTATCTGATTCATACATAATTTCCGTACCTAAACTATAGCTAATTTTTATGGCAAAGAGAATGTTATTTGTAGCTAATCAATAGCTATTTTCAAACTGAAATATAATTTTAAAAGCCTTATTTTTTAAACCTTATTTTCTAACCAACAAGTCTATATATCTTAGAACTTAATAATATTTGCCGATAATATATATTTTAAATACTTGAAAGTCATACAATAATAAAAGTAACAAGTACTATCACATAACAAGTATCAAAATAAAGAAGTATGGTAGTAATCTAGTATCCAAAAACTTACAAGTATATCAAACATAACAAGTATCTATACATAACATTAACAATCAATGTAATCCTAAATTAGCATCATTATCATTCTCTACCACATCCTGATTTGTTGTAGAGGCTGGTCTTGTAGCTAAATCTGGAGGTTGAAAATTACCGAACCTAGATAATTACCCTCAAACAGAATTAGAATAGCAAATAAAAAAAACAAAACAGAAATGAAAATAGAGAAATAAAAACTAATAACTAATTTAATGTTATTGCTTCATTTACCTAGATAACATCTGCATTAATGGTGCTATCAGCTCACACACAACTTCCTTAACCACTTCTCTCATATTTTCTTCTTTTGAAGTAGTAGACATGTTACAATCACTAGAACCTTGTGATGATTCACAATTAGCTAATTGTAAACTATTTCCTAAACCATAAACTCGTCCCTTTTTGGAGGGACCTGCAACATCCAGCCATACGTCATNTAAAATGATTGGCCCTAGGGCACAATCTCCAACAACAATCACTAGAACCTTCTGATGATTCAAAATTAGCTAATTGTAAACTATTTCCTAAACCATAAACTCGTCCCTTTTTGGAGGGACCTGCAACATCCAGCCATACGTCATTGTCAACTTCTGAAAAAGACGAAATGTCTTCACCATACTTTTGTGACATTGCTGCATCAAGATTTTCCTACATAAATTGCAAGTAAAATATATATTACTATACAAAACAATCCAATCTAGAAATATCAGATTTAGC
The DNA here is from genome assembly GCA_003254925.1 of Chamaecrista fasciculata. NCBI lineage: Eukaryota > Viridiplantae > Streptophyta > Magnoliopsida > Fabales > Fabaceae > Chamaecrista > Chamaecrista fasciculata. The sequence continues at coordinate 22,079 of QANZ01033910.1, forward strand.
TAATTAAAACGAAATTGGGACAGGTACTGAAATGCAATTGAAACAGAGACCAGAACTGCAACAGGGACTAAAACAAAAGAGATGACCAGATAAATTCTAAGGACAAATGAGTGAGAAGTCTGGATGCACAGTGAGTGGCCAGACGTATCATATATATAGAATAATTGTATTACAATTGTACAATGGGTAAATAATTGATTGTAGCTAATTACTGCATAATTATAGGGATTGCATAATTACAGTAATTACATAATTACAGGAGTGATAATATATACAATTAATACAAATGATCTTATTCCTTAACAGTATCATTTCAGGCAATAAAAAAAATAGTGTATTATTAATATGCATGAAAAATAGATTTGAAGTAATACTCGCTATAGCCTAACCCTTACCATATATATATATATATATGCCCATTTTCATTTGTTTCTTCTCCGGCTTATACATATATATATAACCCTTACCATATATATATATAGCCTAACCCTCCCACCCACCATAGATGTGCATATCCAGTGTTACCATTAGCCAAATTAGAAACCCAGATCACGATTTCCCAAAAAAAGAAAACTAAATCTCATCAAAGAGATGTTATCCCAATTTCAATCACAATTCAAGTTAAGCATATCAGCAAGCAAAACATGTTATCAAAAAAAAAAAAGCAAGCAAAACATGTTTAATTGTCTAAGGTAGTTTAAGACACATACAACAAATCGCTTGGAGTGCTCAGACACAAAGTCACCAGCTTTGTTCTTGTGTGTCTTGTGATAGACATCTCGATAGCTAACTCGCTGGTTCAAACTTTCCTCCTGTAATCAACATTTATCAGAATATATATTAATAAAAATTATCATAAAAATCAAATTTGTTATACCATCTTCGTTTTATGACAATGGTAGCTGATAGAACCAGAGGTGTGCAAAGTTGCATCTGGCACTGCAGATTTTTCATCTTGGCTACTTCAGACTTCCTCTGCCACTCAGAGGTGAGCCAAATGTCTACGAGCCCATCCCAGACCTCGGTTCTCATCCCTTTTGGGCCATGGCCCTTTGCATCGCCCATCCCAGACCTCGGTTCTCCTGCACATTTTTTAATATTATGAAATAACTATGTATTTTTACAAGTAAAAAATTGTAATATCACTAATACTTATGGATTTTTGGTCGAATCCACCGATATAACTCTTCTACCACTTACTCCTACGATAGGTGTTGTTATATTTATTGAAGTTGGGCCACCTGCTGATGTGCCAAGCATGTGAGACTCATCAGTTGACAAGTTTGGAGATGGTGGTACAACACTAGGAGTAGTAGAAATAAGTGGACTAGCAGCTGCATTCGATGCAATATTTGGCTCTTGGACAGATGCTGGCGATGCGGTAGGAGCTAAAACATCACCTAAAACAAAAAGGTACAAATATTACACAATACAAGGTAATGAGGGATATCAAATGCATAAGAGAATGAGTAATACAGGATACCATCGACTCTAGCAGGAGAATGATGTTCTTGGTTAGGCCGACCTCTACCTTGTGTGCCTCTACTGCCTCTACCTCGAGTCGGCATTGTTACCTGAATAAGAAATGGTAGAAAGTAAGATACAAGATGATTAAAAATATAGAAACAAATAACAAGCATTAAAGAGTTATTTGCAAATAACAAGTAAGATACAAGATGTTTAAAAATATAGAAACAAATACCATTTGCAAAAAGAATCAAACATTCAAGAGTCACTACTTGAGTCTGAATCAAATAGCTCCTCATCTGTATCTAAGAACTCATTATGATCACTTTCTTCATCGTCATCAATAAATTGATCAATAATCGGATCATCCATTGGTAGTTCATCTGCATTCACTTCTTCCATGAGACCATGTACATCAAGTAAATTAATCTCTTCATTAGTGACTTCATCAGAGACTTCATCATCTTCAGTGGTGTTATGGTCTCTTGGAGATTCATCATCTTGGTAATAATCAAAAGTAGAGAACTCATTAGAGACTTCACCATCAGACTTGAATGTCTCAGCCATAAAGAGCTTTGCTCTAACCTTACAGGCTGTCCACCATTCTACATTACCTCTACCTGCACTTATTGGATATTTTGCATAGTACACTTGTTGTGCTTGCTCAACTAATATGAATGGTTCATTGGACCGAATCCTTGATTTACAATCAACATCAACCAACCCATATTTCTCATCAACCTTTACTCCATCTTTTGGATCAAACCATTGACATTTAAAAAGAAAGAGTTTGTTCCCATGTCCTATATATGACAACTCCAATACATCTTCAAGGATTCCATAATAGTCAAAGTCATCCTCACCGTATATATTTCCTTTAAACCATACTCCACTATTCATTGTGGTTTTATTCTGTCCGTATTCTTTTGTGTGAAATCAATATCCATTAACTATCAAGCCGTTATAGGATGTCACAACCTTAGAAGGACCATAACTCAAGTGTCGTATCATTGGATCATCAACTCTACCAACTTGTACCTATGAATACAAAGCCAAATAAAGACATGCGAAGAAATTCTACACAAAATTGTAAAAAGTAACTTTGTACATGAAGTACGTGTACTCACAAGTGCCTTTAGCCATCTACAAAACTCCTTATCCCGAATTTTCACATATTCTTCATCAGTGATATCAGGATTTGTTTCCTTTTTGGAGTCCTCAAATTTTCTAATAAAACAAGCAATTATTAGTGTATAAAGAACTAATTATGAAAGTTCTGAAAAGAACATAATTGAGTGAACTTACTGAAGATAAGGCTCCACTTCAGTGCAATTTACAAGTATATATGTTTCTGCAATTTCAAGTTCTTCATCAGTCAAGTATTTCTTACGGCCTTTGCCAATGGGGCGGCACGGATGTTGAAAAATAGAGAGAGATTCATTTCTTAATGCTTCTCCACCATCATCATTTCGTGGAACTTCAGTCCGCCTGGTTTGTATGCATGGATCGAAATACATAGATGCAAAATTAGATATTTCTTCTAATATATATGCTTCAGCAATAGATCCCTCAACTCTAGCCTTGTTTCGCACCTTTCTTTTCAAGTACAACATGCATCTCTCAAATGGATACATCCATCTATATTGTACAGGTCCTCCAACCTTAACTTCATAAGGTAAGTGCATAACAAGATGTTCCATCACATCAAAGAATGCCGGTGGAAAAATCTTCTCTAACTTGCAAATTGTTTCAATAATAGAAACTTCAGCATTCTCCATAATTGAAACACGAATATCAGTTGTGCAAATCATTCTAAAGAAGTTGCTAAGTTTTGTCAATGCTCCCCAAATTCCCTTTGGTAATGCATCACGAAACACTATAGGAATTAACCGTTGCATAAAAATATGGCAATCATGACTTTTCATTCCATATATCTTCCCTTCATTAATATTAACGCAACGTGTAATGTTTGATGCATAGCCATCAGGAAATTTCAACTGTTTCATCCACTCATAGACCACTTTCCTTTGATTTGCATCCAATACAAATGTTGCCTTCGGTTTTTTCATCTTCTCATTGTCATGTATCAACTCCAATGTAGGGCATTTACATATCATCTTCAAGTCTTCTCTTGCAGCTGGATTATCTTTGGTCTTCCCCTTTATGTCCATGATTGTGTTAAAAATATTATCAAACACATTCTTCTCTACATGCATGACATCCAAATTATGTCTTATCAGATTAGTTGACTAGTAAGGTAAATCCCAAAATATACTCCTCTTCACCCAATTGTGGTATTGACCAAAGCCAGGTTTTTTTTGTTTACCAGACTTCAAGCCAAAAGTTACATCAGCAAGACGTGCCACTCTATTCATGATATCTTCCCCACTCAATCGGTCTGGTGGCGATGATGTTTCAACTGTCGACTTCTTAAAAGAGTTTCGATCGCGACGAAACCGATGATTTACTGGTAAGTGTTGACGATGGCAATCAAACCAGCAACATTTCCTTCCATACTTCAATACAAATGACTTGCTATTCTCCATGCAATGACGACAAGCAAGTTTTCCATGCGTACTCCACCCACTCAACATTCCATAAGCGGGAAAGTCACTTATTGTCCACAACAAAGCTGCTTTCATAATGAAATTTTGCTTCTTGGATACATCAAAAGTGTTCACCCCATCACCCCATAACATCTTCAGCTCATCAATGAGTGGTACAAGATACACGTCTAAACTCTTACCAGGTGATTTAGGTCCAAGTATCACTAAACTGAGGAATATGAATTCTCTCCTCATACACATACTAGGAGGAACATTATACGGAGTGACAAAAATAGGCCAGCATGAGTATGGCATGGTCGAGCCATTAAATGGATTGAAACCATCTGTACATAGGCCAAGCCTAACATTTCGAGGTTCTTCGGCAAATGTTGGATGAGTGGAGTTAAATTGCTTCCAAGCCTCACCGTCAGATGGATGAGTGATTAAAGTTTCATCATGACGCACTCCATATGCATGCCAACTCATAAATTTTGCAGTGTTCTTTGACATGTACAAACGTTGGAGCCTTGGAGTGATGGGAAAATATCGTAACATTGAGTATGGTATATCCTTACTCTGTGAACCTCCCTTCGGCTTATATCGTTGATGTCCACAAGTTGAGCAAATTGTTTTGTCACTATTTTCTTTATAATACAGCATGCAATGATTAGGACAAGCGTCTATCTTCTCGTATCTCAATCCAAGCTCGTTAACCATTTTCCTTGATCTATAAAAATTTTCTAGCAACTTTTCAGACTCAGGAAGCATGCTTTTAATTATGAGAAGCATTCGATCATAACAACTCTCACTCATGTTAAACTCAGACTTCAAATTAAGGAGTTTGGTAACAGCGGATAGTATTGTGTGTTTAGAACAACCATCCCATAAAGGTACACCAGCATTCCTCAACAACTCATAGAACTTTGAAGCTAAAGGATTGGGATCATCTTCCAAATCCTCAATATCTGGATTTAATTGATCTCCCATGGCATCCTCAACCATTTGCACATATGGATTTCTAGTATCCACTTCATCATCAGGAACTACAAATGTCGAACCTTCGACACCCCATGCATTCTCGCCATGGAGTGTCCAATTTAAATAACTCTCTACAAATCCATAGGAGTATAGATGTTCTTCCAAAGTACATCGGTCTATTCTGACACGATTCTTACATCTTTGACATGGACAAAGAATTCGACCCGCTGAATCAATATTCATCGGAACTTCTTCGGTAACAAGTTTCATAAACTCATCAATTCCATTCATGAATTCTTCTGTTAGATGACCAGTGGGGTCCTTTCTTCTTAAAATCGAACTTCGATCGAGTCTCATTTTATCTAAAATCCAACTAAGACTTTATAAGCCAAACACAAAAAAAGAGAGAGAAGGAAACAAATTTGTTTTATACCTACAAACAAGTCTAAAAAAAGGAGGTGAACAAATAAATAAACATGAAACAAAACATGAGAAAATGGGTGTTTAAGTGTACAGTAAGATGGCAGCACTAAAATTAGGGATAAATATTGATTGAGATAAAAGGGAACACAAGTGAGGCAAAAATACACATGGCATCAAGACTTCAATTTTCTTAAAACCCTTTCTCAGCTCTTCCTCTCCCGAACTGTACAAAAATGCAAATAAGGGGGTGCACTCATGCACACACATATTCATGTATATACATAGGGACTAAAACGGAATTGGGACAGGGACTGAAATGCAATTGAAACAGAGACCAGAACTAAAATAGGGACTAAAACGTGAACAATATAGGGACTAAAACAGAAATCCAACATGGACTAAACAGAATTGAAACAGGGACTAAAACGTAAATAACACCAAGGACCATAATAGAAATGGAACAACGACAGCAACATCACAAGTTACATTCAATAAAACAACTTACCGGTTCAGAAGGTAATATACAACTCGCTTGCTAAGCAGAGTTTCCCTCTCCCTAGCTGCTTCCTCTGATGTGCTTGCCTCTAAGGTCCAAATCTCTTGGAAAGCAGACAAACAATTTGCAACTACCTGACAAAACAATGTCTTGAAAGTTATTTAAAAAAAACAACAGGAAATAACAAGAACATTATAATATACAAGGTATAACTGGTTTAAAGATTGCTATCATTTAGATATAGAGGTGTGTAGCAAAAGATTGCTATCATTTCAGAATAAGCATTTGCACAGATATTATCACCAAGTTGGGTCCATTGAGAATCATGACTCGGCACAGTATACAACATTAAAGCTCATGATTAACAAACCATATCAAATTATATTATAATACATCGAAGTCAAATGAATGCCTGAGATCACTCAGCCTACAAACATGGGTGGTATGTATGCATAAAGTTCTACAACCTGCAAGGTTCTTAATAACATAGGCACTTGAAATATTTACAGCAAGGTACAAGAGCATGTTTAAGTGCAAAGGCAGTGAAGCTCACAACCAACAAAATATGAAATATTTATATATATCAATATGTGTAAACGATGTAAACCTGATCTTCCCACAGATTCACCAATGTAGAATCATCAACAAGAATTGATGCAGTTAACATGAGACAATTTGCCCCCTACCATTCATCTACTCCTGAAATATAAGCCCGAAAAAATTAAATTCACACAGAGACTCCGTATGTAAGATAACTATTGAGGAAGCAAAATGTCATTAACACGGCAGAGGTTGTTCAAATTTGTCAAGATCCACTAACGAATGTCTACTCAATTTTTCAAGCAAATGTCACTACACAGAAGGCATCATCAAGCACGATTAATCAAAGCATTTTTATTATGAACTTGAGAACTACCTAATGGAAGTGAAACGAGAAAGGGCATCAATAGCAGAGTTGCAGTATCTAAAGCCAAATTTGCATCAAGATTTTCCTAATTAATGCAATCAAAATATAAGAAACGTGTCCCGATAAACTTTTCAGAAAGATCAGTATAAGATAAAGATCTCATAAAAGTTTTAAATCTCGGATACCTAAAGAATTGAGACAAACAAAGATTTAATTCATCAGGACATTTATTCACCTACTAAATTAGGAATAACAACAAGAAAGAAAAAATAATTATCCTTTCATCAGAACCAACAATTTAGTCAATAAAGATTAAATCGACGCCATTACACCGATTGATTAATCTCCATTTTCTGTTATTATCTGCATTGAAATTCTCCAACAACAGAAAAGCTAAAAAAACCCGATAATCATAAAAATAGTACCTCACAACACAGAAGCAACCTCTAACCTCTAACCGCTAACCCTTAAAAACACCCATATAATTAAGTAATGCCCTTCCAATTTTTAGTTTCATTTCGTAGAAAAGAAGCTAAATTTGTTGTGAAAAATCATCTCAACTCTCAAATATCAACAATATTAGCAATTTAGCATTAGAAATTGGTTCAGGAAATATCGCAAACACCTTGAAGGCAACAAATACAAACAGAGGTTTGTGATGGCAACGCGTAGATATGAATTTGAAAGACTAGATGAGAATAGGGAAACCGGAGACAAATGGTGAAGCTGAAATCAAAATAGGAAAACCGGAGACATAACTGAAGCTTCGTCGAAGAGAAGTGGTTGTGGCGACGAAGAGAGGCTTGGGAGAGTACAGCAAACGACGAAGAGGAACGCTGCAAATGCTGCAAAACAAAGGCAAACGGAGGCAGTACAGCAAATGACGGCGACGAACGATGGTTGACGGAGGCGGTGAACCGAAGCGGCGAACAAAGAGAAAGAGTGAAACAGCAGATGGAAGTGAAACGTGATTTTTCAAAGGAGTGAAAGTTTTAGGGTTTAGATTGGGAGTTTTGGGAACTTGAAAGATTTGGAGGGATTGAGTGAAAAAAAAGGAGGGATTCACTCAAAATTTTTGGAGGGTTTTATTTGAGTTAAAAATTTTGGAGGATTTTATTTGAGTGAAATTTTTAGAGGGTTGATTTTGTTGGTGGTATTTTTTTAGAAAAAAAAATTTAAGTAAAATACATAAATACTATTTTAAGAGAAAATATATTATTTGCTTTTGAATTAACACCTAGCCAATTAATTAGTCATTGAATAATTAAAATACATGATTTGGTCCCTGAAATATTTTAATTGTCAATTTTTTGTCCCTTAATTTGAACTAATTTTATATTTTTAGTCCTTGAATTTATACTAAATTAATACTTTTTAATCTCTGAATTTATATTGAATTTTTATATTTTGGTTCCCAAAGACTTTTCATTGATAAATTGAAAAACTAAATAATAGATTTTCTCTTATAAATTTGAACCAAGTATAAAAAAATACCAATTAAACCAATTACAAGAACCCTAAACCGTAAACCTTAAACTTTCAAGTTCTCAATAAAGACCAAGCAACATTTCATTTGTATCAGTTGTGCCCCAATGTGAAACCTTAGTTTCAATCATGTCCCCACCCTTATTAGTGTATCGTTTTTCGGAACTTTTGAGCTTCGATCTGTGTTCATTACAGTTTGTTTTGATAAATGAGTTTATGGGTACTCATTTTCGGCTCCTAAGGATAATTTTGCACATGGAAATTTTGAGAAAAATGCTTTGTATTGCTGCATTTCGTTTTGGTCCTTTTTGGGGTTCATCGGGTCCGATTTTCTTCGGATTTGGGGCTATTTTGAGCTTAATCTTTGAAATTGATCCAAGGAATTAAGTTTGTGATGTCCGAAAATTAAAACCCATATGAAATCTGATCAAAACCGAGCTCAAATCGTGCGAAAATGGTGTTTTGTTTGTGGATGATTGAAATTGGGAGCATAATTGAAACTAACGTTTCACATTGGGGGCACAACTGACACAAATGAAACATTAGAGGCATAACTGAAAATCACCGTAAACGTTAGGGGCACGAAAGGGTGTTTTGCCTTTTTTTTTAAAAAAAATATTGTAATTGTCAACAATTTGGTTTTTGGGTCAAATTTAGAGATTAAAAAATAAAAATTCAATATAAATTCAGGGACCAAAATGTATAAATTAGTTCAAATTCAAAGATAAATTCATCAATTACGATCAAATAATTAACAATTGAAATATTTTAAAAATCAATTTCTATATTTCAATTATCCAAATTAGTAGAATTGGTATAAATTTAAGGACCTAATAGTAAGTTTTTTTGTGAAAATATTACAAGTACTAATAGGGTTTAGATGGATTTGGAAAAAGAAAAAGAAGAAAATAGCTATGGAAAGTATCCATAGCTAATCCGTAGCAAAACTTTATAATTTTTAAAAAAGTCATTTAGCTATGGACTATTTCCGCAGCTAATCCATAGCAAAACTTTGATCTTTTTTAAAAAATCATTAGCTGTGGAAATTTTCCGTAGCTAATCCATAGCAAAATTTTGATCATTTTTAAAAAACAGTTGGCTACGGAAATTTTCCCTAGCTAATCCATAGCAAAACTTCGATCTTTTTTAAAAACCCATTAGCTACGGGAATTTTCCGTAGCTATTAACGTTAGCTACGAAATTTGTTTAGCTACGGAATATTTCGTAGCAATTTCGTAGCTAATCGATAGCAAAAATTTCCCGCATTTGTGCGCCACTCACTTTCTTGAATTTAGCTACGGAAATTTTTTCCGCAGCTAATCCGTAGCTAATTAGCTAGAGAATAGCTAGGAAAATTTTCCATAGCAAATTTCCGTAGCTAATTCTATTTTTTCTTGTAGTAGTATGATGGTTGATACAAGTATGAAGAAGAAGAAACCAAAGTGGTGGGTGTGTGAGTGTGAGATCTCATCCAGCTTCATCGTTGAGACAAATTGAATGAAATAACAAATGGAGAGTCAAGAGAATGAGGAAAATGGTAGAATGGCAAGTACTAATTTCAAATATTTATACTAATTTCAATATTTTCTTGACAGAAACCGACACTTTTTTTTTTCATCAAAACAGAAACCGAGACTCACCATAGGTTGGTAGATGCAGTTTAATACACTTACTATATATAGCTTTGACTTTGTGAAAGCTATGAAGCCAAAAACTTTTAATTTCTTCATGCCAAACAAAAAACCTTTTAATTTGTCCCATTTGTTGAGAAAGAAGGAGCTTGTAGGTGAAAGGTGTTGCAAAGTCAAAAAAGAAATTAAGATTCCAAAAGCTTCTCCGGTGGGTCCTCAATCCTGTGAGTCACGAAAGGAGGACCAAAATGAATTTTGCTTCCTCCATACACGAAATTCTCATGTCATGCGATTTGAGTTAACTAAAAAAAGCCGCAACTCTCTACCAATAAAATATTATGGTAAATAACATGCACTTTTTCATATCATGAAGAAAAGTCCAAGTATGAATAAAAAACAATTTAACTACTATTTCACTAATGAATCACTACTAGTAATAATAGTATTCCAACCCACGTGAAGTGAATTCCTTCCATGGTTGAATTAAATTTAATTAGAGGAAAACAAATGATGAAGGTAAGAGAGAGAGAGAGAGAGAGTACCTTTTTCTCCTTTCCAATGTTGAGAACAATGAGCTCGACAAGGCCCTTGGTGTTCATGAGCAAACCCAGCGTGAGAGAGTCCCTTGGAAGATATATTAAAAAAAAAAGTTCTTTTGCTTTTTCAATATTTTCTTGACAGAATTATGCGTCGGTGTAAACAAATGATACTTTAGCTTATTTTTCTATGAATATTTATATAACATATATAAAAAAATGATGTTTCGCTTTATTTTTATTAATTTTTATTAAAAATGCTTCCATAATATAATCAGTCTTCAAATAGTGATCTCAAATTGAAAGGCCAAGTGACTTTTCCATTCAGCCTGCTATTTATCTGTTCTTTGAAAACTTAATGACAAAATTGCTATGAATTTTTAGTCAACAAGGTCTTCTCTGCTTGTAGTGATTCAATTTGTTAAAATATTAAATTGCTCTAAAATGTATGTTATTTTTTAAATTAGTCTTAAATATTTCATTTGTTTTAGGTTGGTCTTATATCTCTTGTTTCAAATTCAAATGTGATGACTCCAGGATTGCAGATTGCTTTTGATAAGTCTTTTCTTTATCTAGTTGAAGCCGTCAACAAACGAAGTCAAATTGAATCTTAAAAGTGGGTCGTTTGTTTTATGGTCAAACAAGCGATATTGATCATATCTATCTCATTTTAAGTTCAAATGTAACAATTTCAAAACCATGTGTTAACTCTTTAAGAGTTTTTTCTTTGTCCAGTTAAGATCGTCAACAAACGAGGCTCAAGTCGCGCTTTGAAAGTTAGTTTGGGACTAAAAGTGAAAAATCTTTGAAGTATAGTCTCAAACCTACTTCCGACAAGACGCGGTTTGACTTTATTTATTAGTCGTCTTAATACAGGTAGAGAATGAACTTTTCAAGAATTAAAACATAGTTTTTATATTCGAATTTGTAATGAAAGATATATGATTAACTTTGCTTATTTGACTATGAAATGAGCATTCTACTTTTGAGGCACTATTTGATCTTGTTTGTTGACGACCCAGTTAGATAAAGAAAATACTCAACAAAAGAAAACTCGTAACTTTAGATTCATTACATTCAAATTTAAAATGTGAGAGGTATGATCACATTCATTAATTTGGGATCTACTTGAAACAAATAAAATATTTAAAATTACTTTGAAATTTACCCCATATATTTGGAACCAATTTGAGAATAAACGATTTAGATTTTGATTATATCTAAATTGTTAAAATGAATAATCAAAGGACATAGATAATTCATTAAAAAAGAATTGCTTTGATTAAGTAATGGTTGACATACACGCAAACATTTTCTTTTTCTAAACCAGTTTATCACTTTCTTCTACCATCATTTATTGTGTATAAACTATAAATAGAATATAGTATTCTTTCTTCTACCAGTTTATCATTTATTTAACGTGGGTTGGAGGTTGCCATCACCTATAGGCATTTTTTTTTTGCCTGAACCTATAGGCATTAATTAGTAAGGAGTACTTTAACTTGTGTATTAAAGACATTAGTTGAGTGTCATATATATAGTACATTTTTTATTTTTTTAAAATATATATATATAGTAATTAATAATTATTTTAATTAGACAAAAGACCCTTTCGTGCCCCTAATGTTTGGGGTCGGTTTCAATTATGCCCCTAACTTTGTTTTGTGTCAATTATGCTCTCAATGTGAAACGTTAGTGTCAATTATATCCTAACCTCAATTTTTTTTGGGCCAAAGTCATATTTTGGTCCCTCAAGTTTGCTCAAAGTTCCGTTTTGGTCCCTCAAGTCTCCGGTGAACTTTTCATCGAGATACACGGTGGTCTCGACGACTACGAAAACTCTTAATCTAAGGTTTTTTGACCTTCTGAGTTCAATGATGGCCTTTATTTTGCGAACAAATGATCGGAAATATGATTTTCGGCAATTATGTAATTTTTCAACGGCTTGCCAGTAAGAAGAAGAAGAAGAAGAAGAAGAAGAAGAAGAAGAAGAAGAAGACAAAGTGGTGGGTGTGTGAGTGTGAAATCTCTTCCATTATCAGAGAATGAGAAAAGAGAAAAGAGAATGGCAAACTAGAGGATGAAAAAGTATGATGGTTGATACAAACTGAATGAAATAACAAATGGAGAGAAAAGAGAATGAGGAAAATGGTAGAATGGCAAATAATTTCAAATATTTATACTAATTTCAAATCAAGATATATAATTTAATACAAGAAATTGATGCTATTGTAAAATGGCAAACTAATAAATGTGATTATGGAAGGTAACGTGTAATATGAACCAAATCCAAAGGGACCATTGCGAGGCAGTTTCTAAATTTCAAACAAAACAAAGACATTCTCTTTTTAAAACAAAGACATTATATACCTGTGTATATTATGTATACAAGTTCTTCAATAAATTACAATTGATGAACCTGGTTGACTGAGTAGAGAGCGTACAGGGTTAACCTTTTATACTGTCAGAGGGCAATCAGTTGTGATCTTGCATAAATGCCTGGATGCTTGATTGTGATCCTGGCCGATCTGATTGTGATCTTTGCTCCTACGTAATTTCCTTTCCTGTGAAAGGTGTCTTGATGGCCAAGGCGTTATCAAGGGAAAGGATCCCAGAGTGATCTGCCTTGATTGACAGAGGATCTTGGTCGATCCTTAATTGGCTCCTGATTGATTCAGGAAATATTTCCGCATTTGTTGACGCGTGGGCGCCCACACCCCTCGTGATTGTGGGCGTCCACACCTGATGGCGAGGTATAGGGCGTTCATGCCTATGCGATCCACCTAGTGGGCTTGTAGTCTGCTGGATCGAGGGCACGCTCTGCCATTTGGGCCTCCTGATTATTGGGCCTATTATCAACAATTAAGCTGATATTTAAAACGCATTCTCTTTTTACTAACAAACAAATAAACAAACTCTTTTAAGCAAAAAGATGTAAATTTCAACTTCATCAAATTAAAGATTAGTTTCAGAATATGTAAAAGAAAGCTATATACGATAATATATAAACTTTAATTTCCATTAATCCATATATGCAAAACTAACCCCAGTTAATTATCTCAAATTTAATTATTTTCTTGGTACAAATAATTAATCATGCTTCCATAATCAGTCTTCAAATATTGATCTCAAATTGAAAGGCCAAGTAACGTTAGACCCATTTTACCAGGTATAACTATATATGAGGCATTCTTGCAATAATTCTTCAGCATAAAGGCATCTTACTTTAATTTGAACTAGCTAGTTAGATAAGTATTAACTCAGCCTACTTCATCAATTTCAATTATATAATATGCTTCTAAATTAATGCATGGGAGCAATAATTTTCTATATTAACCAGCTCATCAATTAATATTTGAAAAGTTAAAATTAAATTAAGAAAACTACAATGAAAGAATAAATTACANTTTTATATGTTTTTAAGTTTGATTATTACTAAATGATGATATTAACATGATTGAATTTTTTTTTTTTTTTTTTGCCTGAAACATAATTCATTCAAAAACAACACAATACAAACGAAAACAAAGTAAAAATAGCCAATTCCTCCCTAGCATAAACAACAACACTAGACAGGATATCAATTGACGAAGGTGGGGGATTTACAACCCATCCAAGAGGACTCATCCTCGTTTTAGACAAATTGACAAGATAATCAACTGCCAAGTTAGCGGATCTAGGGATCCAACTAAAACTACAACTATCTAAAAACCAGAAAACATAAATAAAGTCATCTAAGAAAAACAAACCCTTCCAAAGTTGATGAACCATACTTTATATAGATACATACTACTATTACTTGCAAGATGATGAAATATCGCAGACTCAAATTACTTGAATTTGACTATTGAAGGAAACTTGAGCCAAAGTTGACAACCTAATCAATGAGTCTCAATCAAATATTGTATGTTTTATTATTGAATTGGCATACATCTATACATAGTCTTGGTGGTGGATTCAATTATGACGACAAAACTGAAAGATTCCTGCAATGGGGTTCGAATCACGAAATTTCCCTTTTTTCTAATTTTGTATCATAATTCTTTAATTTGTTGTGTAGAAATGCAAATTGCTTGCAAATCTTGACGTACGCTTGAACATTCATTTGTTGTGTAATAATTGAAATGTAGTTGGTATCCAAATTCACAGAACTTCACGAGCCCATGTTGAATTTCCCATATTTCCGAAGTGTTTACTAATTGTTTTGACCATTCCACTGGAATTGATTTAATTTTCGGGGGCCAAGTATTAAAATTAGGAAACCCATGCTCATTGGGGGGGTCAGATACATCATTTCCACTAAGCTAAAAGTTACACTTTAGTTAATTATGGTCACATTTTATATATATTAGCAAAACTTTGGGGGGGGGGGGGGGGNGGGGGGGCATGGCCCCCACTGGCTCCCCCTAGCTCGGTCCCTGGTTTTGGGGTTGTACTTATGGTCCGTGCCGGTCACGAATTTCGTTAGGGGGTCGTGACAGCACATGTTAGATATAATCCTAAAAGATATAACATGCCGAATATGTAGTTTATCAAGCTTTGTAGATATTTAAAGATTATTAATATAACCATGTATGATGGATAGTTTAAAATTTCAATTTAAATTTTAAATTTTTTGACAATGTATACTATTATATTATTTTAAATTTTTTAAANGGGAGGCATGGCCCCCACTGGCCATATATGATACAATAATATTATTGTATAACGTTTATATTTTGTCTCAATAATATTTGGTATATTTTAAATTAAAGAAACTGACGATCTATTTAATTTCATTAGTTAGGTTAGGTGAATTATTCTCGAAATATATATCATTTAAAAACATAGAGTATTGAAAACATGGAATGAAATGACTACACCAACTAATAATTAACTACTACAAAGAATAAAGTGACTCAATTTTGATTGTTTTAACTATGAGTATGAGTATAAATAATAATTCTTTTAGAGAAATTATTTGTCAATAGATTATGAGTATAAATAATAGGGTAAATTTCACTTTGGTATCTGTTCTATGGATCAATTTCATTTTGGTATCTTGGTCTTTCAAAAGTGATACTTTGGTATCTTGTTTTTCCAAAAATGTCATTTTAGTACCCTATTCTTTTAAAAGTGACATTTTGGTACCCTGTTCCTTGAATCAATTTCACTTTGATACACAAAACAAAATAGAATAGGGTAACAAATAGTGAAAGAAACGAGTAAAATGTTAAGGGCATAACTGACACAAAACAAACGTTGAGGGCATAACTGAAATAATTAATCACATCAAAATTACTAGTTTATTTTACAAGAGATAACAATTATAATATTAAGGGTGTGTTTGGATTAGAAGTAGGTAATGAAATGATGATTTTATGTAATGAAATGGTAATGAGAAAATTATGTAATGAAAATGTAATGAAAATGGTGTTTGGATTAGTTTGAGATGTAATGAAAAAAATAGGATGTGAAATTATGAAAAATGGTATGTAATGATTGTGGTTGGTTGAAATAAATATATGGGTTTTTTTAAATTGTATAGGGGTAGAATTGATAATTGATAATGGAAATAGATAGAAATAAAAAAAATAATATTTTGACTTTTTGGTTGTGGTGGTTATGAAATGAAATGGTAATGAAATTGTCTCGGAATTTGTGCTAGATGTGAATATTTGTAATGAAGGTTGGAGTAGTATTATGTAATGAAATGAAAGGACCAAAATGTAACTAACATGAAAATTTTTAAAAACCTACCATTTGGTCTATGGTTTTATATAAATTGAACGAATCGGTCCTTACGAAAGTGAANCCTTACGAAAATGAAATATATCTCTTAACCCGTAAAAAATTGCGGTCCTTACCAAAGTGAATTTTATATTGCAAACTTTCCTCCAAAAAATAAATTGAAGGACCAAAATGTTATCCACGAAAAAAATGTGGGACCAAAAATAATATATTAATCAAAACGGTTTGTCTTTTTGCNAAAGAAAAAATAATGAGTGGAGAGAGAAAGTTGTAAGTGTAATAAATGAGGGTATTGAAAATTACTATTTTGCTAAATAGTTTTTTTATATTTGTATTAGAGTATAGGTAATTATAGGTATTTGAGTAGGGGTATGTTAGTAATTGGATATGAAATATGTAATGAAATGAGTTTGTAATGAAGTGATATTTTTGTAATGACTTTATAATGGAAAACAAACACCCATATAGCACTGTACTTAAGTTATATAATGAAAATTGGGATAATGAAATTGTAATTACTTTATATTGTTAAAACCTTCACAACAAAATTAAATTAATTCAACCAATTAATCATTAATTCATTACAACATAATAATGTAAATGCACTTTTTTTAATAATTAGAAAATATCCTTCAATTCATAACTAAAAACTTTTCTTCTGAAGTCATAAAAATTATTGACCTAGATTTTGTCTCTAACAACAAAGTTTTTTTTTTAAAACACACGTGCACGATCCAATTCAAATTCACATCAAAATTAAGAAATTTAACTATTTACCAATAATTATCTACTGTACTGGATGTTGTTACTAATATAAATGCACGTTGTATTAACATAACATTTAACATGCTTCTTCAAGTAAAAATGAAGAGTAAAATTACATATATTTAACCTGACTCCAATATCAACTTGTGGAAATATATAAGTTCTTAAAAAAATTAATTTGACCTGTAAAAATTGGTTCAAAAAAAAATTTTGACCTGTAAATTTTTTGTGAAATTCGTAGTGCAATAAAAGAGTGAACCGCATGGTAGATATATACACCAAATTATTCTCTATATTCGATATTCGATTTCTTTTTATGTCTTCTTATCTCTTTCCCACTTTACCATGAGAATATGATCTTATGAAGTTTATTGTAAAATTCAGGGAAACTATGAAATAGAAAAATGGCCCCCATCTTAAATTTTTGTTGTCTTAATTTCTTAATTCATTCAGGCAAAAAAAAATTCTTAATTTAGTTTATCTATCTTTTCATATCTCTCGCACATTTCAACTTGTAAAGTATCTCAAGGATCACTTTAGATCTATAAAGTATAGACATTGACATACGGAACACGACATGGACACATTAACACTATAAATGGGGTTCGAATCACCAAATTTCCCTTTTTCCTAATTTTGTATCATAATTATTTGTTGTATAGAAATGGAAATTGCTTGCAAATCTTGACGCTTTAACATTCATTTGTTGTGTAATAATTAAAATGTAGTTGGTATCCAAATTCACAAAACTTCACGAGCCCATGTTGAATTTCCCATATTTCCAATGTGTTTACTAATTGTTTTGACCATTTCACTAGAATTGATTTAATTTTCGGGGCATTTCTTGCGGTTCCATTATATATATGAAGTGCATGATGATGAGTTGAAATGAGCTTTGCTTTTAATAAATGTCATTTGTGGTTGAAGATTTATTATTTTTTTTTTGTGGGAAACGGTGGGCTCAAGCCCACAAAACGAAAAGAGCCAAAAAGAAACAAAAAAACAAAAAACAGGGAAAAGAAAGAAGGAAACAATCAGCCAACACGAGATGAAGCCTGAACATTTCTCTCAGCACCCAGCCCTAGCACATCACGCAGCAGAGTAAGGCGAACCTCCGACGAGGGAGGAAGATCCAGTAAACGAAGGTTTCCACTTCCGTCGTCTCGACCCAGAGCAGCAAGAATATCAGCAGCTGCGTTAGCTTCTCGCCAGATGTGGCGAATGCTCCAAGCCTCGAACCAGCGAAGGAGCTCTAAAATCGAGCGAATCTGCGTGCCGATGTCCGCCCCCAGTGGCCGAGGGTCCTTAACAGCCTAGACCAGAGACGACGAGTCACACTCTATAGCTATCTTCGTGATTCCTAGCTCCTTAGCACAAGCAAGTCCTTCCAATAATCCGCACGATTCCGCCCGCAAAACTGAGCAGTCACCAAGAAACTTGAAGTAACCACGAATCCATCCACCTCTGGAGTCTCTCAGCAAGCCACCGCAACCAGCGAGGCCCCGAACAGGGTCACACGATCCATCGGAGTTAAGTTTCACCCATCCCTCATTTGGACACTCCCAGGTAACTCTAGTCACAGTCTTTTGAATATGCTGTTCGCCTGAAAAAAGGAGATTATAACTGTCATTATACTGGCTAATTGTAGAAAATGTACTTACAAATGGGTCTCTAGGAATGTTGACACTGGAATTGAAGAGAGCATCATTCCTCCATCTCCAAATATTCCAGGTATTAATAGCCCACACCTGACTCCATTGAAACTGCAAATTACTAGAAAAAGAATTGGTTAAATTAGCATAAATCCAGTTAAGTAAGTTATAATTATAAAAAGAAATTAAGTGGCTGTGCTGTAAAAATTTGTTCCACAGGGCAGAGGCAAAGGTGCAGTCTCTTAGCACATGCAGCGTGGTCTCCACCTGATTGGGACATCTATGGCATTTGTCAGAGGTACCAAACCACCGGCTGCATCTATCTCTGGTAAGAAGCCTGTCATGTGTAAGCCTCCAAATAAACATACGAACTCTCTCAGGCACATTTAGTTTCCATATCAATTTGAAGATTCTGTTAGAGGTACCATTTTTGATTAGCATGTTGTAAGTAGACTTGACGGAGAATTCACCATTTCCCGAAGGCATCCATCTAGGTTGGTCATTGCCCAAAGAGTCCATAGGCACCACCTCGGAATAGAATCTCTGAATTCCACTACCTAACATAGGACGGAGAAGATCCAGATCCCAGCTGCCATTAGGAGCTAAATCCGCCACTGTAGCTGTTTATGTGTTCTTTGATTGTACCCAAATAATTCATAAAACTTAATGACAACATTGCTACGAAT
>QANZ01033917.1:23119-42519 GCA_003254925.1 Chamaecrista fasciculata
AGCAAGTTCCCTATTCCATGTGGCATATTCATCCACTCCTTGTAGCCTAACTCTTGGACGCAACTCCAATTTGCAAGCCAGTCAGCACACCTGTTTCCTTCCCTGTAAGTGTGAGTGAACTTCGTGAATCTAGAATCAGAAAGAAGCTTCCTTATCTCCGTCATAATACTGAAGGTACCTTCACCCCCCACCTTATCGGAATAAACAAGTTGGATGATGGCATTAGAATCGCACTCCACCCAAACGTTAGTCAGATTCAGCTTCTTCACCAATTTCAAACCGTCTAAGAGGCCCCAAGCTTCCGCCTTGAACGCCGTGCAACTCCCCAAATTTCTAGTAAAACCCGCAATCCAACGCCCGGTGTCATCTCTAACCAAACCCCCGCAACCAGCCGAACCACCTACACCCTTCGCTGCACCATCAGTATTTAATTTTAAGCAACCAGCATTTGGCGGTAACCAGTGAATCTGCTTCTGCACTCTTGAAGCACCGGGAAGATTATTGGAGCACACAGTAGCCCGAGAAATAGACGAGATGTAGTTGAGAATGACTAAATCTGGTCTATGAGGCATTCTAAAACTCTCATTAAAAATTGCATCATTTCTCCAAGTCCATAAAAACCAAACGGTTACCCCCCACAGCATACCCCAGTCCTCGGTTGCTGCACTTTTAAAAGTGCCCGAAATATTCTGTTCTATCCAATCCTCTCTCTGTAAATTATAAAAACGATTCCGTTCCCTCCCGGACAGAAACAAATTCCAGATTCTCATAGCTCGGGGGCAGTCACGCATTACATGA
This sequence comes from Chamaecrista fasciculata, assembly GCA_003254925.1. Taxonomy (NCBI): domain Eukaryota; kingdom Viridiplantae; phylum Streptophyta; class Magnoliopsida; order Fabales; family Fabaceae; genus Chamaecrista; species Chamaecrista fasciculata. Next base: position 23,918 of record QANZ01033917.1, read on the forward strand.
AGGGCACATTCGGGAGTGTTACTACACCAAACACACCACGGATCCTTATTACTCCATTTGTGACAAGCAATGTTGGTTTTCAATCTATTATGGCTCAACATCCAAATGAAAAAGCGGATTCGCTCAGGCCCCTTCCACTCCCAGACTTTACTCCAAATATTGCTCGAAACCTGCAAATTATCACCAGCAAAAACCGAATAAGCACTTCGCACAGTATAAATGCCGCTCTTGTCTTTGTCCCAAACTCTGCAATCTTCCCCCAAAGAGGACACCGGCGGAAAAGTAGAGTGAAGGTCAACAATGATATGATGAGGGAGTAAAGGCTGAAGATCATTCCAACGCCACTCCCCATTTGCAGACACATAATCAGAAATTCGATTTCCTCTAGCTTCAACAGGAAGATCATTGATCACATGATCACGAAGCCTCCCGTATCCTTTTAACCAATGATCATCCCAAAAAAGAATGGTATTCCCACTTCTGGGAGCCCACGAGCAATTGATTAACAACTTGGGCCATAATTTGGCCAGACCCTTCCATAACCCGGAATCCGTGGGCTTCGTCACAAGGGGCCCATCAAGGGTAGCATTCCTGCCATATTTATTAATAAGAATTCTGCCCCAAAGGCTGTCTTTTTCCTTGAGAAGCCTCCAACCAATTTTGAGAAAGCATGCATCATTCATGGACCTCAAATTTTTCAAACCCAAACCACCATCATTCTTGGGCTTGCACATTTGCCTCCAGCTAATCATATGGGCCTTTCTCTCATTTTCTTTATGCCCCCAAATGAAGGCACGTTCAGTTTTCTCAATATCATCACAAATTGATCTCGGAAGACGTGCCACATGCATGTTATAGATTGGAATCGAGCCAATAACAGACTTTGCAAGGGTAACTCGACCTGCAAAGGAAAGACTAGTAGTCTTCCAACCAGCAAGCCGAGACTGGACTTTATCAATAATCTTCTTAAAGTTGTCACGCCTAACCCTCCCATTAAAAATAGGAGCGCCAAGATACACCCCCAAATTGGTAGAATTCTGAAAGCCTGTGGTTCTGCAGATATCATTTCTAACATCCTGCTTCACATTTTTAGAGAAAAAAATACTTGTCTTTTCACTGCTAACCTTCTGCCCAGACAAGCCGCAGAATAAATTAATGCATTTCATAACCTGTTCAGCGTGAAAGATGGAGGCTTCACTGAACAACAAAAGGTCATCAGCAAACATTAAATGAGAGACCTCTGGACCACTTCTCCCAATTTTCATGGGGCTCCATAACTTGTTATCAACAGCTTCTGCAATAATATGGGAAAGTTTATCCATGCAAAGAACAAACAGGTAGGGAGAGAGGGGATCTCCCTGTCTAATGCCTCTTGAGGGAGTGAAATCTTCAGTTTTACTACCATTCCATAAGGTGTTTAAACTAGAGCTTGTAACACAAGCCATGATAACTTTAATCATCTCCTCAGGAAGATTCACCTCCCTGAGAATATTGTGGATGAAGCCCCAATTAAGTCTATCATAGGCCTTTTCAAGGTCCACTTTTATCGTCATGAAACCCTTTCTCGCCTTCATTTTCCGCATAGAGTGAGTCATTTCTTGTGCAATAATAATGTTATCCTGTATACATCTCCCGGGAACAAAACTCGCCTGGAAAGGAGAAATGACATAAGGAAGAATCCTTTTGAGCCTGCCCACAATAACCTTTGTAATGGTTTTATAGGACACATTACAAAGGGAAATAGGACGGAACTGCTTGATATTCACCGGATGCGGAATTTTAGGAATAAGAACCAGAAGGGTTTTATTAACATCCTTGATGTAGCTGGTATCCTGATAGGCTTTCTTGACAAAACTGCAAAGATCAGGCCCAACCAAATCCCAGTTAGAATGGTAGAAAATCGCCGGGAAGCCATCTTCACCCGGAGCTTTAAGCGCTCCCATAGAAAAGATTGCATGCTTAATTTCCTCATCAGAAATATCACCCCTAAGAAAAGACTCATCAGTGTTCTTAATGGCAGGAAAAGAGAGCCTAACAGGAATAGCCGAAGACTCCAAGGCTTCCTCCGCGAAGAGACTCTTATAAAAATTCACAACATGGTTCTTCACATCCTCCTCAGCTTCTAACCAAACACCCTCCTCATTTTTAATCGTACAAATTCTGTTTCTCCTTCTTCTAATCGTGGCTTTGAGATGGTAGTACTTCGTATTCCTATCCCCAGAATTTATCCACTCCGTTCTCGATTTTTGATGCCACAAATATTCCTCCTGCATGCAAACTTCCTTCAACTCGATTTTTGATGCCACAATTATGCATTTCAATTGAGAGAATTATTGGCCAACATCAACTTTTGGAGTTCGGACTTTATTTACATAATATTTTTATCCAAGAAGTAGTAATCATTTTGAAATGTAATTTGCACTAATGATTTTTGTTGTAAGCCAATCTGCTTAAATTAATTAATACATAATGGATTGGTCATATGACTCATATTCCAATAATAAGATTGATGTCATTTGTTTTAGGTAAAAGAATCTTAACTTTCTTAGCTCATTTGGAAATCACTTCAAATAAAAAGCTTTTCCTTTTGGGGATGAAATGGAAAACTAATATCAATTTCAATGAGAATTTTAATAAGAATTAAAAAATTTAGACTTTAAATTGATATCGCTGCATAATTAATCTATATTGTATGTGTGATTTTGAGAATTTTATTTATCAGTTTATTTCAAAAATATATATATCTTAAAATAAAATACGATATAAAATACTGAAAAAAAAGAAATTATTGGGGATTGGAGAAGCTAAGCGAATTTTCATTATATTTCAAGAATTTAAAATATATTATAAATATAAAACTATTATTTTTTAAAACCTATTGGCATCAATTTGAAATATTTAAAATTAAACTTTAAACTTAAAAGACAGCTATTTTCAATAGTTTTAAAATTAAAAAAAATGTTTTATATGAACCATGTATGCAAAATCTATTGGCAATTTGGAATCAATTATTACATCTTCACTCCCACCTGACACAAGAACACGTTTTGGTTCCAAAAGTAAATATGATAATAAAATATATTTAATGACTTATATATCTTTTTATATTATATGGCTTCACTCTTTTTTGGTCGTCCATGTTTAAAATTATATAGTCTATGAAATTAAAAATAAGAGAAAATTTACTATTTGGTCTCTTTTTCTTTACTAAGTTAACAATTTAGTCTCTTATTTATTTTACATACATATTTGCGTGCCCGTTATGGCACGCAAAACCCCTAGTATATTATATGGCTCCACCCCTTTGTCGTCCTTCTTTTTTAACTTTAGGCTAAACTTTAATCAACCAATAAAAAAATATATAATTGTTCATATTATAATTATAAATTAAATAAAAAACTAAAAAGTGGGTTAAGAACGTGAGTTGTACCTCTCTCTTCCTATCTTTCTCTAGAATATGGTAAATAGTTTATTTTTTTTAGGCCAAAACCTCACTTGGGTCCTTAATGTTTACTATCAATTTCATTTTGATCCCTAATATTTGCGTGCCCGTAGGGGCACGCAAAGCCCCTAGTATATATATATATATATGTGTGTGAAAAAACGGTAAGGAAAACTGCAATAATAAAGACTCAAGGAACCGAACACATGGAATGTGAGGTACCCATTTTTTTGGGATCACGGCCATTGTAGTTCTCCTGACGATTCCTTTTCCTACCTAAAACAGAATTAGAAGAAGCTAGAAAACAATTAACGTCCTGTATCCTCAAATGAGGACCGAGATTACAAGAGACATTGTTCAAAATGCTTGTATAATAAGAAACAAGAGAACTAATAACTTTAACCGTCGTCGCCGGAGTGACTATGAAGTTTCGTCCAAGCATCGGTTGCCTTTTCCAAAGTTTGATCTAGAATAGAAGCCAACTCTGAATATTGCAAAATCTCAAAATATCATTTTTTACTAAGAAGGAAAGGCCAAACCACACCCCTATGGAAAAATCACATTTGAGGAAGGTGTGGGAAAAGGAATCGTCAGGAGAACTACAAAATGGGTAGATGATATCACATCTGACATGGTGATCATTTAGATTTGAGAAAGTATGTACAACATTATGCCATACCCTCCAAGTCAGTAAATGTACTCTCAATGGACCTATACAGCATGACATAACCTGCAGCAGTAGTGTATGACCCGGTAGCAACAAGAGTCTATTGAAGAATGTCAGGCACATTCCTAATCGGCCGAGTGGCATTAGCAAGTAATCTGGCGTTATCCTCTGAACAAACAATCTTGATTTTTTCAATGTCCCACGAGTAGTCTTCATGCTTTAACAAGTCATTAACCAGAATTCCTAAAGGCTGGCCATTAACACGTTGATTCCAAAATTTACTGCAAATATCAACATGATCCCCTATACCTAACTTCCATTGGAGATGATCTGTAATAATATGAGCATTATGACGTACACCCTTCCAAACTGTTGAGGATTTGGGCCCCGACTTCAATTGAAAATTAGAGTTGGGAACCACATATTTATAAAGGGTAAATTACACTCTGGTATCTTGTGGTTTGACCCTATTTTACTTTGGTACCCTGTGGTTTGAAACTTGACACTTTGGTACCCTGTGGTATTCTCCTTTAATACTTTGGTACCCTTTGGAGCTATTTTGTAATTTTAACCATAATAAATTTTGCAAAAATTACATATTGACCCCTAAATTTTTTTAAAGTTTTCATTTTAGTCCCTAGATAATATGTATCTAGGGACCTATTTGTAATTTTTTAAAAACTTTTTGGGGTCAATATGTAATTTTTGCAAAATTTATCATGGTTAAAATTACAAAATAACTCCAAAGGGTACCAAAGTGTTAATGGAGAATACCACAGGGTACCAAAGTGTCAAGTTTCAAACCACAGGGTACCAAAGTNACCCCTAAAGATTTGTCTTCCTAATTTAATTCTTTGAATATAAATTATAAGCCTCTAAAGTTAATTTTTTTTTACATATCATTATTAAATTATAATTGTTGCTCCAAATTTGTATATTGTCAATTTTATCTCTAAAAATTTATATTTTAATCAATTTTACTTTTTGCACTAATTTTACTCAATTAATTAAATGAAAAATTTTATTTAACTTATGACATTTAATATAAAATTTATGATAAAAATAACTAAATCTTGATTTAAATTGGAAATCGTATAAAATTTATCACTAATTCATTGGATGATGTTAGGATAAATGACAAGATTAATCAAATATGAAATTTTAGAAATAAAATTAATAATAAATAAATTTAGAGGACAAAATTAAAAATTGATATAAATTTTAGGATAAAAATATATTTTTGCCTTATAACTTTATTTTCTAGCTACGAAGCATTGACAATAACACAGTCATGGAAAATGATATGGACATGAACACACTAGACATATCAAATTTTTAAAATTAAAAATAATTAAAAATTCATAAATTTTGATAAAAACTTTAAAAGTTATAATTTCTATTCAAAAATATATGTCATATGAATCATTACTTTTTATTGTTTGTCATGTTAAAATAAAAAAAATTAATTTTACATTTTAAAACTTATAAATATGTGTTGACATGCATCTATGTTCCATATAATGTCACACCTTCAAAATAAAATATCCATCCTTCTGACATCCTAGAGAGAAGACCCAAGTTCGATCCCTAGAGTCAACATTGTTGGGAGGGCTCTGACCATTTCGTCTCTGAGACCCGAATAAGATTAGTCTTTGCTTAGATCATTACACGGATAGGCGAGGAGTACCCATGACTTAATGGAAAAAAATTGAGAGATATATATTAACATATTAATTTATTCTTAAAAATTTAAAAAGAGACTGACACGTGGCAGTATATTGTGATTCCCCTCACTTCTTTCACCGGACATCATGAGCACGTTATGCTGACGTTCATATAGAAAAAGAAGGAAGGAAGAATAAACGAAGCGTCCTTTTCGTTTCCTACTAATAATCCCTCTCATAACCTCAACCTCAAGCAATCTCTTCAAATTTTTGTTTTGTTTTTCCAAATCCCATACATATATCGATTATTCATTTGGGTATCTTCTTCTTCTTCTTATGCCGCCAACGACATCTCCATTTTGACCTTCCAAAAGGGTAATCTTCGCTTTCTCTCTCTTCACGTCACCCCTTTTAGGCTTAAAGTCTCAACCTCCATTCCTACTACTAATTCACTTCTATTCCTATATATACTCTCTGCTCTCTTTATTTAGCTCCTCACTTTTTCACTCACTGTCTTGTACAATTTGCTTTTAGAGCTTTTTTTTTGTGTGTGCCTTCTAACTGTTTGACAAAATGCCAGAAAGTGAAATTTGCAGTTCGCTTAGAGAACCCCGTCCTGTGGCCAGGAAGTTCTTGGCTAGACCTCAACATGAAGGTGTTGGGGCTGTTGTTAGAAGAAGCATTGGACGGTAAGCGAGAATGCCACACATTGAAAATCATTTTTCGTTTTTTTGTGTGTGTGTGTGTGTTGGAAACCATTGAAAATTGAGGGGTTTGAGCTTTTTTGAATTATTGGGGTTTCTCATTTCTGGGTTTCTTCAGGTTTGAAGCTTAGGTACAGTTAAGTCTTGAAGTGTGTTATCAGATTTTAGGTGTTTGGTCCTTAGATGAAAATAAGATGTGTTTTTGTATTTTTCTTTTTTTCATTAAGCGAGAATGCTACACATTGAAATTCATCTTCCATTTCTTTCTTTTTGTGTTGAGAATCATTGAAAATTGAGGGGTTTGAGTTTTTTTTTTTTAATTAATTGTTTTTAAAGTGTTTGGTTCTTGGATGAAGATAATGGGTTTTTCATTAATGGGTTTTCTGGATTGCTTCAGGTTTGAGCTGAAATACTTTGATCCATTCCTTATTCTGGATGAATTTTCAGGTGGGCATCTCTGCATTTTACTCTGTTCTCTTTCTGAAAAAAATACTAGAGATTTTCTTATCTAAGAATGCAATTTTTTTTTCTTTTTAATTCTGCAGTCAGTGCCCCTGCTGGCTTCCCTGATCATCCACATAGAGGTTTGTATGTTCTCTTCTCTGTGTCACTTTTAAGTCTTCAGGTCTGAGAGATTCTGATTCCCTTCTCCTTCCTTGCAATGTTTCCTCTTACCAGGATTTGAGACAGTCACATACATGTTGCAGGTATATATGGAACAAATTGATTATTCCAGTTTATACACTTTCTCTTCTCCTCCCCATTTTTCTCAATATTTGAACAGCTCACACTTCCTATAAAAAGAAAATATTAATAATATTATCATTACCTTTTCTGTTTAAAAAAAGAATGACAAAAGGGAAAAGAAACAACTAAATATTTGCCTTGCCATTCTATAACTCTCATTAACAGTATTAGGTCAATTTTTTTTATAGCTCAAATTTGTTTTGTTTTGTTACACAGGAGGCTTGGGAACTTTAGCCTTAGGGAGTCAGAAAAAGGGTCAAACTCAAAATAGAATTCATTAATACCTCACTTTGGAAAATTAAATTGATGTTATATATAAATAATATCAGCTAGTAAATGATTTTAACTGAGATAAATGTCAGTACCGTTAATAATCTGTGTGCTGGCATGGCAACATATAAGTCATAAGCTTATATCCCTAACTATTAAATTAGCTTGTTTAATAAGTGTCACCAGATCACAACCATCAAAAGTTGACCTCATTGCCTACTAAAACTGGATATCTAAGCAAGAAAATTAGGAAAAAAGAAAAGCAAGATGACCCCACTTGTTGATGTCCTGTTTCTTTTGCAAAATAACAAACTACCAACTTGAACTTGCTTTCTGCGTCATATACACGTCTTGTTTCTGATCACGTTGGATCCACATGTCAGATTGTCCAACATAAATTTTATTTGTTTCGTGTAGATATATAAGTAATGCTAAAAAAGCACAGATTTCATTTTGAAATTAATATATTTACAATTCTGACACAAACGAAAAATAGGGGAAAAAAAGTAATACATACTATGTTATAATTCTTCAAATTTTTATCAAAATTTATAAATTTTTAATGATCTCTTCATTTCTTATTTACATATATATATACATGTATGTATGCTGTGTTATGTCATATAATTTAAAAAATTTGACATGTCAGTATGTGAGTGTCTATTTCGTATCTTATGTCCGTGACTGTACTTCATAGATGTGATATATATATATATATATATTGGTGAATTCATAGATGTGATATATATATATATAGGAGAACTGATCCCTACCTGAATGTAATTGTTTGTGTAATCAGGGAGCTGTGACTCATGAAGATTTTGAAGGACACAAAGGAACCATAGAAGCTGGTGATTTGCAGTGGATGACAGCAGGAAGAGGGATAGTTCACTCTGAGATGCCTGCGTCTCAAGGAACACACAAGGGCCTCCAGCTTTGGATCAACCTCTCTTCCAAGTATAAAATGTAAGTGCATATAATAATACCTTCACTTCTCTTTTTTTTTAGTTTATCTGTTTCTGTAGTTGTTATATTTGTCTGACCTTGATCTGATTTGAAATAAAATCTTGAAATAATAAGTATATAAATGCTTTTCATTAACAAGATTCATTCTAACCTATTTTGTTGCCTTATACATAAAATAAGTCTGACATAAGAAGTGAGTCATTTAAAAGAAAAAGATATATATTATATATTAATAGGCTTACTCATCAATCTATAATTCATTTAATAATCCATCACTTTTTAACCAACCAGGTTTATCTTATTTTCTTTGTACTAAAATCACAACTTAAGTTTTGCCCAGGATAAAATGACATACTTGTTACGTCACTGGACATCATCATTCTTTGTTTGGACTTTGGATGGGACTATTTAGATAATGCATACCATCGGTGAGACAAAAAGGAATTCTTTTCTTCATAAAGAAAAAGTCCAGTATATACTATACTTTTCAAATATATAGTAATGAGAAAATTTATTTTTAATTTTTAAATTTATCTAAAAATTATGATGTAATCCCTCAACATTAAAAATATACTTTTTATCTCTGACCTTTTTTTTATAAACATAACTATATAATCTCCATGTATAATGTTTCAAGGACTGAACTATTGATGTTTATAAAAAAAATTAGAGATAACCAGTATATTTTTAATATTTAGGGATTAAATTATAAATTTGAGATAAATTTAAAGACTAGAAAACAGGTTTACTCTATATCAATTATACATTCCAAGCTCACTGTCACATACCCCTTTATCTCATAATTCCCCATCATGGACCATTTCACATACAAATGCTTTAGAATAAAGCACCAAATGATGTCAAGTGTGCATGTCAGCCTCAATTGGCCAGCAGCATAAACAATCTTTTACCTTTCCCCCTTATTCCATGGTGATGATGATGATGGAAACTTCAATAATAAGGGAAACATGTGTTGATGTTGGAACTGCTAGATTTTTGAATGTTTCTGGTTTTGGATGATCCATTACAGATGAAATCAACTATTTAGCATATGTTCTTTTTAACAACAGAACAAAATTCTATATTTTCTCCTTTTCAATACTCAAACCTTTCATTATTTGATCACATCTAGGAGTTAAATAAAATTAAAGTGCAATTTTTAATTTTTGCTATTAAATTTTTAATAATAATAATAATATGATTTTTAGGTAGACGTGAATACTTGATAACATCTAATATTTTTAGGAAAGAATTTGATAATATAGTAATTTTTTAAAGTTAAAAACTCATTTTGGTCCTCTATTTTTGGGCCAATTTTCAATTTGGTCCTATATATATTTTTGTTCCGATACAGCCCTTCATGTTTCACAAAAGTTTAAAGATTGTTCCTCTATAAATCTCTCTTTGACTTCTCTCTCTCTCTAGGACCAAAATGAGATATTAGCATTTTTCTAAAAAAAATTTGTCTCTCGACAAGTATCCTCATGACTTTTGGATATACAACGAATCTTATTTGTGGTACATGGTTGTCCTTTCCCACAATTTTTTTTCTATAAACTCCAGAGGTCACTCAACTATTGAAGTTATGTCTTAATCAATACAAAATGACAAATTAACTTTGAATATGCTTACTTTAAACAGTGTTTTTAAAGCATAAAGTTTAAGAAATCATTATGAGCCTTAGATTTGAAGTCAAATTAAATCCGTACCAAAAAGTTTCTTGATTTAAAAGCTAAATCAATAATAATGGTCTGTGTTATTTTGCTATCTCACAGGATGGAACCAAGGTATCAAGAAATGCCAAGTAAGGACATAAAAGAAGGTGTATCAGATGGTGTGAAGGTTAGAGTGATAGCAGGGGAAGCCTTAGGAATAAAGTCTCCTATCCAAACAAGGACTCCAACAATGTACTTAGACTTCACACTCAAACCAGGATCTCACTTGGAACAACCCATACCAAAGTCTTGGAATGCCTTTGCTTATGTGTTGGAGGGTGAGGGCGTGTTTGGCAACCCGAAATCTCTGCCTGCAAATTCCCACCACATCCTTCTTCTTGGTGCTGGGGATTTTGTGGAGGTGTGGAACAAGGCTTCTAGTAATAAGGTTCTTAGGTTCATTTTGGTTGGGGGTGAGCCTTTGGGTGAGCCATTGGTGCAGTTTGGACCCTTTGTGATGAACACACAAGAGGAGATTGATCAAACTATTAGTGATTTTGAGAATTGTGTGAATGGGTTTGAGAAAGCTAGACATTGGAGATCTGAAGCTGCTGTGGATCTTAATTTTTAGTTTTTTTTTTCATAAGAAAAAATTTTAGGTGAGTTGAGTCTCGAGACCCATCAAGGCCAGCGCATGCTTCTAAGCTCCATGAGTACTTAAGATACTTACAGATCGCCTACCAACAAGGTCCTCACATCCTCAGCGAGAATAAATCTCACGACCTTGTGGTTTAGGACACGAATTCTCTGCATTTCACTCTTTATATTTTTTTATACATTTTAAAGAGAAAAAGGAAGAGTTAAAAGAGAGAAAGTGAACGAATTTGTTATTTTTTAGGACTTACACTTTCTCTCTTTACCTCTTCTTTTCTCTTTCTAAAATATGTAAAAAAAAATACAAAGAATGAAAATGCTGAGGGTCTATTTCCTATGGTTTATTAGTCTTGATTCAGTTTAGTGTTGTTTTAGGTTGAATTGGATGGAAATGGGACTCATTTCATTTGGGAATTGTTAGTGTTAGAGAGAAATAAATAAATTTGGCCAAAAAAAAAAGAGAGAAATAAATAAATGTTTGTAACAACTCATCAATGGAAAAAGAGTTTAGACTTTAGTTTTAGAAAATGTATTCTATTTTCATTTATTTTTAATTAATATAAGTCGAATTTAGTATAAAGATTTAGTCATTTTACAAAGTGAACAACCTTAGTTGAAATTCACACTAAAAAAATATCTACATTTAGTATGAAAAAATATGAATAGCACTTGAAAAGAAATTCAATATATAAAAATTATAAGGTTGTTCACTTTGTAAAATGACTAAATCTTTATACTAAATTCAAGTGCTAAAATGACTAAAAATATCTAAATGTAGTAATATTAACACTAAAAATATTTAGATATATTTTAGATAATATTACATTTACAAAGTGCTATTCATTTTTATCTAAATGTAATAATATCTAAAAATATCTAAAAAAATTCACACTAAAATAATATTACACCAAAATAAGCTCTAGTGGGCTTAAATTAAGCATTCACGGTGAAACTTTACTACTAATTATTTAAAATGCTTTCTATCCACTTAAAAATTAAAATACGTGTCATGGATAAATTATTAGTTATTTCTCGGAAAAAAAAAAAAGTAATACTCAACGTTTTATGTAATAAAGTATTAAGATTTATGATTATTTAAAGGACTTTTTCTTTTTTTGTTCACAAGAAAAAAATTTAAGTAAGTTGGGCCGAAGGCTCACCAAAATCAGGGCATGTCTCTAAACTCTATAAGTGCTTACAGAGATACTTATAAATCGTCTACCAACAAGACCCTTATATCAACAGCGAAAATCGAATTCAATATTTTATAGATTATGAATAGACTCCTTATCATAGTATTAAAAACCAGACCGGACCGGGCGGTCCGACCGGTGAACCGGAGCCCAGGTCGGTCTGGAGAAAAGAAAATATCGGATTGCAGTTGAACCGGTGAGTCACCGGTTCAACCGCCGGTTGAATTGGTAGACCGGTGAATCATGAACCGGTTTGACTCGCCAAAGTTTGCAAAATTACATATTGACCCCAAAAAATTTTCAAAAAATTACAAATTAGTCCCTGGATACATATTATAGATGGACTAAAATGAAAACTTTAAAAAAAATTTGGGGTCAATATGTAATTTTTACAAAACTTGTTATGGTTAAAATTGCAAAATAGCTCCAAAGGTACTAAAGTGTTTAATATTTACTTTATATTTAAATTATTGCAATATATTAATGTGTATTTAATGAATATGTATATTTGAAAATGTATTTTTTAAGTAAACCGGCTCAACCGGTTAAACCAGTGACCCAGCGGTTGAACCATTGATCCGAGCCTTCCACCGGTTTGATGACCGGTCCGGTTTTTTGCACTATGGTTTCACAATCCTTATTTGATTAGGTCAATTTACAAAATAAAAAAAATTTATGAATTTTTTCAATCATTGTTAAAGTGCATTGAAAAATAATATAAAATTTTAAATATTATTTTATCATTTTTATAATTTTGATGCTCTTTAACCCATTTCATATTTTATTAAAATTATTTTAGTTATTATTAATTATAATAATAATTTATTTTAAATTAATTAATATTAAATTAAGAATGAATTAATAATTTAACCTATAACTAAATCCACAATTTAATTTTTAAGAAATTGAAATATAAAATTTAATTTTTATTTGATTTGTTTAGAAATTAAATTGTGTATTATAATATTTTAAAAATTATCTTATTAACTCAATAATTTTTTTGGGCAAAAATAAACTCAATAATCTTTAAAATTATATTTTATTCAGGTTTGAATTGTTAATTTATTCCAAAATTAATTAAAGTGAATAAGATTGTTTTGCATTTGCCAAAAATATTAATTTCGTCTTTGAACTTTACATTAACTATCAATTTCGTCTTCAATTTTTTCTGTTAATTTTGTCCCAAATGTTTTACATTTTAATCAATTTTATCGTTTGACTAACTTATTTCAATAAATTAACGATGACTGCATCATGTTTTTCAATCTGAGTTAAGATTTAAATTTCTTTTTTCTATCAATTTTACATTATATATCATTAACCACATAGATTTTGTTGTTAATATTTTACTAAATACTAACGTATGAGCAAAAGATAAAATTGACAAAAATCAGATACACTGGGGACGAAATTGATAACAGAAAAAAGATTAAGAATAAAATTGACAATTAATATAAAATTTAGAAACCAAATTAGTACTTCTTACCTTCTACATTTTAACTCAAAACGAGAAGCTCAGTCTCTATCATCTTCTCGGTAAGCGACACTTTCCATCTTGAGACCAACGTTATGCTGTTCTTTGACTGATACCGGAATTCCCCTATACTTCTGTCTCCGTAATTAGCAGAATCGGAAGTTATTGACAGTATATTATCGTGTGATAGGTAGGCTACGACGTTTTGTTCTTTTTATGTTTGAATCCCTAATCGCTGCTATTTATATTCTTATTTGCCAATTCGTGTTCTAGTTTATCATATTTGGGGCAATAGGGTTTTTAGCAAAATTGCCGATTAAATTACTGTACAGCTTGAATAATCTATGTACATAAACGATGTGGTTATTACAATGATTGTTTTGGATAGAAAATAAGCTTCGTGATGCCAATGTTGTATGTAAGTGGTGCCACAGATGTAATCTATTGTATACAACTATACATTACTTGAGCTGGATTGCCTCTTTTTTGTTTTTTGATTTTTTTCCCCCCTCCTCGGTTCTCCCATGATTTGTGTCTTTGTAACTTTCCTTCGATCCGTGCCTCTTTAATTGTGGAAATTTTGTGTTTTGTCGTGATCATTTAGCAATTGGAAGGATTAGAACCACCTGTCATTAGTCTGATATGAGATTAATTTTAATATTTCAAAACTCAGAAACCAGGCTAACAATATAAATTTTGTCTATAAACTCTATTTCTAAAATTCTAGGTTTTTAGGGACTATTTTGAAAAGAATTGAACGTTTTTGGGTAAATCTGTAATTTTATCCTTAGAAACTCTGAATCAGAACTCCTTTTCTGCCCCCCGAACTTTCCAAAATTTGAAATATACCCCACTCACACTTATAAACCCCCACACGACCTCCTCTTCCTTCATTTCTCTTCCTCTTCGCCTCTCACTTACTCAACTCTAGCCGCCATCCACCGCCGCCGCCACCACCTCCGGCCACCTCCAGCACCTCCGTACGCCGGCCAGCAGTGACCCACCGTCGTCCAGTCCTCCACTTCTCTTCTTGGTTTGCTCTCTTTCTTTCCCTTTCCATCTTCCATCAATTTTTCTGGTTTTGGTTCAATTTTGCTGCTATATTCATGGAATTCCTGCTGCTCGGAAGTAATTTATGATGTATTTGTTACTTTAGATCATGCCATGGTTGATGGAAATCCACACCACCATTTTTGCTTCCATTTTCGGCCATAGTATAGGCATGCCCGTAAAACATGAAATTTTTCAGTTTCTTGGTTTTCTTCGTTAGAATGGACCCTTTGATGATAGTATATCTTGTTGGGCACCTCTAAAAGCTATTAAAACTCCATAATATTGAGATTTTTACTGTTTTGACTCTAGGGTTTAAAGGTGACGAAAATTCAGAAAAAAATTGGGGTTTTTGATCAGATCTTCTTATGTTTATGAAATTTTCAGTATAGATGAGTTCAATGGATGATTTTAATAAGTTCTAATGCATTGGTTTGAATTTAAAATATGTATTTTGAAACTTGACTCTCGTAGTGAAACTTTAAAGTTGCATTTTGATCCTAAGGATGGTTTTGATAGTTGTGATGGACTAGTTGGACTCTTTTGGAAGAACCAAGGGTTTTGAAACAATATTCTTGAATTTAAAGAGTGGTGATTGAGATATGCAAGTCTTACTTGAGAAGAAGGAAAGTGATAAATTATTGAGTATTGGCTTATGATTTGATTTTAGAACTTGATTGTAAATTCTTCAAGAATGCTTGGATTTCTAACTTCAATAAAGCTCCCAAGTCTTTAGGAGAGACTTTAAACTTAGGATAGGTGGTGATTAGATTAGTGGTAAAGGGGTAGAATAGTAAGAGTCTTAGGAGGGGGAGCTAGTCCTTCCACACTCTTCTTTCAGTGTGGTTATTCATATTTTGATGGGTGCATCACCCTTAAGTTGTAATCTAGACTTGTTGACTCCATTGGTACTTGGGAGAAGATTCTGGGGTAGATTATGTTTATGTAATGTAATTGACATTTGAAACTTAATTATGGAATTATGTTTATATGTGTAATTGGATCATGGTAATTGTTATGATTGTGTAATGACAGTGTGGTAATGCTCTTCACTATAATAGGAATGAATATGCGAATCTTGGATTATGATGAATGTGTAACATAGGTGGGTTAGGCTTACGACATAATATGGGTCTATGTGGTGCCGATCACGGTTCCTGGGTGGGGGTCGTGACACATGTATAATATGTTTGCCAATGGCCATGCTTACTTGCGCATATATGCACATATTTTCTAACTTTTGTGTTTGTTCTCTTGCAGTTTGATATCTCTAAGTCTCAATTGTCCTCCTAGAAGTAGTTGTGCAATGGATATAATATCTCAATTACAAGAACAAGTTAATTTGATTTCACATCTAGCTTTTAATACCATTGGAACATTACAAAGGGATGCTCCTCCTAATCGGCTCTCAACAAATTATCCAGAACCACCAGCACATTCTACAGAGGATCAGGCCAATCTTGCAGAACAACCAAAGCAAATGAGTGCTGCATTGGTGAAGGCTGCTAAGCAGGTAACTAGTGTATATATATATTTTTTTAAAAAAAGTGTCTATGAAAAGGGTTCTGTCCGAATGTGTTTGTGTGTCACTGTTTGACATATTTTTTGGATAGACAAAGACATATTTCTACACTTCAAGAGTTGCTCTTTCACAGTTATAGTTCAATTATCCTCCAAATACAATGTTAGTATGATATGGCATTTTTTGTGGCAAAAAGAATATTTCTCTCGCCTATGGTTGAGAAGAATACTGTCATTTCACAGTAGTTGTGGAGGCGATGGGTGGGGAACCCTATTGCGTGGTTCTCTTAAAGGGTGGCTTTTGTGATGCTAGTTTTAAAGCGTGGTTGAGAAGAATACTGTCATTTTACAGCATTTTACCATTTTTTGACTTATGCAACACTGGAAACTCTAGTTCCCTTGTTCCTTGTTATGTGTCACCAGTCCTCCTGTTTTTATTATGACTTCCAAGATATGTTTATTACACCACTCCCCGATGGCCCATTGATATAGTTAAGTTCTTTGGCCTGCAGTTTGATGCATTGGTTGCAGCCCTTCCAATATCTGAGGGAGGTGAGGAAGCCCAGCTCAATAGGATTGCGCAATTACAGGTATAAAGCTCAACGATTGTTCTTTATTTGTGGTTCTATAATCTTTTAGGCCAATTAAGCCAGGTGAAGTTTCTTGATGATATGGATTTGATGTCCACAACTTTAGTAGGCAAAATGTTGAAACAAACCGTATTGATATTTTTACATTATCTTTTGTCTGTCAGGCTGAAAATGATGCAATAGGCCAAGAACTTCAGAAGCAATTGGAGGCCGCAGGTTTATTTCCAGTCTTCAGTTTTTTTCTCATGACTTCTGCCTTGGCTTCCTTTTCATACATATCGAAGTGTTAAAATTCGGCATAGTCATTCTAAAAATTTCCAGGGGCATAATTTACTGATGCACCAAACAGATCCTCAGTGAATCAATTTGAGAAAATCAAGCAGAAAATTGTTTCATCTTACATAAAATATCTTCTAGGTTTCAGTGATTCATATAATAATGTCGGGCATGCACCCATAATTGTCCTTGTATGTGATTCTCATTTGACGTAAAATTTTCTCAAAAAATAAAAAAGATGTGTTGAGCATGTGAGAGGCATTTGTGACTGCTTGTCTAACATTCTTGATGGGTTCTTGATTTCAGAGAAGGAATTAAATCAGGTTCGGGAGTTGTTCAAGCAAACATCAGATAATTGTTTGAACTTGAAGAAACCCGATTGAAGAAAGTGTTCATTAGTTACTTCTGTTCTTGGCTGAAGATTAAAGAGGGAGATTACCACTTTGGTATTTGGTATTACCAAGCAGTAACTTTATCTCTTGTGCTAACATAAATCAGAACTTGCTGCATGAGGATTTCCATAAGAAGGCTTCATTTTTAAATTAGATTATAACACATGTTGTAGTACCATTTGCATATCTCCATGATGCATACTCTTCATAATAATTCAGTGATTTTAATCATAGACTCTGTCCAGCCGGGGAAATGCTTTTGTCTTTCTCAAGTTTGATGTGATATTTGAAGCTGTAAACTTCTCACAAATTTGCTATTGGCTAAATATTTGCTATATAGAACTATCAAAGCAAATTTTCTGTTCATAAATTTCATTCCTATATGGATTAGCTACTTATAAATTAGGTATTATTACTAACAATTGTTTGATGCAGTAGTAAGCGAGCTTAGTCTTTGTATAGACCGTTAAACAGATAAGTGAGACAAACCTATATATACCAAAAAAATTACATGTTATTGTTGTACTGCTGATGTCCTCAACTAAGGAGCAATAAAGCGAGTCTTAAAGAACAGCTAGGTAAGCACACACTCAGGAAAAAAAATTGGGAACTGTCATTCTTGTTACTTGTTAGGGTGTTTCTGTTTATAGATGTTTTAGGTTTGATTTTTTATTTTCATTTTTACTCAAATTTTATTTTCATAATTTTACTACTTTTAAAATATATTTGTTTTATAAGATTAAAATGTTGTTTATATTTATTTTCAAATTAAGATTAAATTAAATTAAATTACTAATATCAATATATTTAAGTATTTTTTAATTTGTTTTTTTAGATGCTAATATCAATATATTTATAAGATTTATTTTATAATAAATTTTTAAAAAATGTTAAATAAGGGTGTTTGTTGGGCGGTTTGGACGCTTATGAACAAAATTTTTAATCGAACTGCTCATATCAGTTTGAAGTGATTCTTAACCAAGCAGTTAAAAACAATTTTCTTAACCAAATCAAACCAAACTAATAAATAGACGGTTTGGCGGTTGGTTTGAGCGGTTAAAAAGTTTATTTATTGTTTTTATTAATTAATTATAAAATTAAAAAGTAAAGAAAATCGTATTTAGGAGTAGTAAGTCAAATTTATAGAAAAGATAAAAAGACATACAAGATTAGAGTTTTAAGAAGATAAAATTGTAAAGATTAAAAATAGTAATTAGTTTTATTGACTGAGATGAGAAATTTGTATGATTCAATAAAATAACATAATTAACAAGATTGTTGAAAAATTAATATTTTTTTATTAAATGTAATAACATATAACACAATAAAAGTAAAAA
>QANZ01033917.1:44008-154456 GCA_003254925.1 Chamaecrista fasciculata
AGTGTAATAAATGAGGGTATGTAAAATTACTATTTTGTCTAATTATCTTTTTTATATTTGTATTAGAGTGTAGGTAAATATAGGTATATAATTAGGGGTAGATTAGTAAATTTATGATAAATAGGATGATGATTTGGATGAGATGATGATTTGGATGAGATGAGATAAGGTTATGTGCCACACAAACACCCAAACTGGACTGTTCATCTAATTTTAGGTTGAGATTAGGATTAGAATTGGATGAGTTTGGGATGATAGGTTCCCAAACAGGCCCTTAATTATCCAAAGTATCCGTAATTGCTAACAAGTGATTAATCATTTTATTGGTTTTTCTTTTAGTACAAATCATTTTATTGGCTTGAAGTTACTTCAATGGGTGGGATAACTAGATAAAGAATTTAGGCCAAAGTCCTATTTCGGTCTTTCAGTTATGTTTAGTGATTGAAATTGGTCCTCCAGTTATTTTTCGTTCCATATTGGTCCCCCAATTATGCAAAATTTGACAAAGTTGGTCCCTCTAACAGTTTCCATCAATTTTTCCGTTAAAAAAAGATAAAATTAATTTTTAACTCCTAAAAGTTTAAATTTTTTGCATTAACGGTCTTTTTCTGTATAATAGAATCAAAATGTAAGAAATAAGAAATACATGGGGGTTTTAGTTTATTTTACACAAAAAACACAACCTCCTCTCTCTCTCTCAAGATCGGAATTGGGGGAAGTGGGTTCTCTCTCAAGATCAAAGTGGAGAGAGAGAGAGTGAGAGTGAGAGAGAGAAGGTTGTGTTTTTTGTGTAAAATAAACTAAAACCCCCGTGTATTTCTTCTTTCTTATATTTTGGTTCCATTATAGAGAAAAAGGTCTTTAATGCAAAAAATTTAAACTTTTAGGAGTTAAAAATTAATTTTATCTTTTTTTTTTAACGGAAAAATGGATGGAAACTGTTAAAGGACCAACTTTGTCAAATTTTGCATAACTGGGGGACCAATATGGAACGAAAAATAACTGGGGACCAATTTGGAACACTGAGCATAACTGGGGACCAAAATAGGACTTTGCCAAGAATTTAAGACTCTTTTGTACTCATTAGTTATACATTTTGAACTAATTTTCCAATTTGACCAAAAAATATAAGACTAAAAGTACAACATAAGAGTAAATTGAGACCCGAGCAAAAAATACAAGAGAAAAATCCAACAAAATTTATTATGTGACAAAAAATGCACCTTCAAAAATTTGAGATTTGCAAAAGATATTTTTAAGACTGACTGTAGTAAACAAGAATGACTTAAAAGATTAAACCCCCCAAAAAAACAAGGGACTAAAGAAACAGCGCAGAAGGTACACGTGGCAGGACACCATTGGTCTGTCGACCTACAGAATGTAAAAAAGAGAGAAAAGTTTGCATTTTGGTCCTTGAATCAATGAACCCGACCAGATTTTCTCCTCCGACGACTGTGTCATTATGTGTTGACGACTATACTTAGAAAAATCAAGAGCATAGAAGAAGAAGAAGAAGAAGAAGAAGAAGAGAGAGAGAGAGAATCGGAGAAACACAAAAACCATCATGAACAGAAGAAACACACTTGTTCTGAAGATTCTTCTCTTCCTCTTCGCCTTAAACTCCGTCTCTCTCTTCATCTACTTCACATCACACTCTTCCAAAGAACCCTCACATCGCCATCATCCATTTCAACAAACCTATCAAATCCACCATTCCCAAATTTCTCACTCCTTGAAACCCTGGCCGATTCTTCCTTCTTACCTTCCCTGGACGACTCAATCCACCACCAACACCACCACCACCACTGTATCTTTCGATTCTTGCGAAGCCTATTTCGGCAACGGCTTCACTCGCCGCGTCGATCTGCTTTCCTCCGCCGCCGGCGGGTGGTTTCGGTGTTGGTACAGCCAGACTCTGCGGAGTTCGATCTGCGAAGGAGGGAGGGTTCGGATGGTGCCGGAGAGAATTAAGATGGCAAAAGGAGGCGAGACGTTGACGGAGGTTATGGGGAGGAAAGAGGAGGATGAGCTTCCTGTGTTTCAAAACGGTGCGTTTGAGATTGACGGCGGCGGAGAGAAGAAGGAGAAGCTGTTTAGCGAGGAGATGTTGAATCAGTATGTGTCTCAAGGTGAGGTTCTAAGGCATACAATGCGTGAATTGATGAATTCGATTGAGGTCGTTGGAGGGAAGGACTTCGTTTGCGATGAGGTGAGAGAGATTCTGAGAAATTTGAACTTACATTCATTCTCTTTTGATTTGATTGAAATGAATTGTGAAAGAGAAATCATGTGAATAAAGTGTGATCTATCTACACAAGGTAAGTGAAACATCACCATTTTCTAATGCTAGAGGAATGAAACTGAGACAATGTTGACTTAATTAGAAATTGAGAGACCGAGTTGAAACTTTTACAATACTAAAGGGATTAAAAATGTGCTTAGTTTTTGTTGTTGGTGGTGTTAACATTGAGTTGGTAAATCTGAACATGACGATCATTATTATCTTGTCTGAGTCTGAATTCAGTATATCAAGTGTCCATTGAAATAGGGAAAGCATTCAAGCAATGATGTTGACTTAATTAGAAATTGAGAGACCGAGTTAAAACTTTTACAATACTAAAGGGATTAAAATGGTGTTTAATTGTTGTTGTTGTTGGTGTTAACATTGAGTTGGTATATCTGAACATCACAATCTTTATTATCTTGTCTGAGTCTGAAATCAGTATATCAAGTGTCCATTGAAATAGGGAACGCATTCAAGCAACGATGTCTGATAAAACCTGAACGAAGTGGATATAATTCAATGATGAGTTGAAGTCTGTTAATAGTCTCTCTTATTAACTTAAAGATGGTTGTGCAACTTTAATTAATCTCATTGTTGTCTTATTTGGTTTTGTTACTTCTGCTTTCTTGCTTCTGACTTGAGGTCTGAACTTGTAGTGGATTGAGGAGCCAACACTTCTGGTCACACGCTATGAATATGCAAATCTCTTTCACACCATTACAGACTGGTACAGCGCATATGTTTCTTCCAGAGTCGTCGGTCTGCCTGGTCGACCACATTTGGTCTTTGTAGATGGCCATTGCATGGTATGTATGATTAAATTTGTTAATTGACTGAAACTCTATTTTGATCTTCTTAGAAGAGGTTGTTCTCCATTTGGTCCCTTAAAGAATAAAATTTCTATTTTGGCCCTCCTCAAAAGATTCTGTCTGCCATTTTAATCCCTTTATTAACTCCTCCGTGCTCTATCCCAAAACCAATGGAATTGCATACTTGTAGTGTTAAGTGCCCATGTGGATATCAATGAGAAATAGCCTAAAGTTTACCAATTATTTTTTTAAAACAATCCATATTGTTAATGCCATGAATTGGGTTTAGTGGTCATGGAAGTTAGTAGTTAGAGAACTTAGTGGAAGTTTTTGGTTAGTTTTTATTGATAAAATATTCCACTTTATACATATAACAGCCAAGTTGTGTGATTGACTGAATAAGTAATCAATTCTGTTAGTTCTGGGATGGAAACCAAAATACCAATGTTTTTCTCTGAAAGACAACATTGGAAATAGGCTTTATATGGCGGACCAAATTGTGGTTTTGCTCTTTTGTTAATATATTTCTAATTCTATTGTGGTTCTTATGCTCTTGACTACCTGACCTTGTGTAATTTTTCGTGTCTTACAAACATAAATTGTGTAAATCTGCCTCCTGCATCTGCAATGTTACTTTTGTTAGTTTGCTATCAGTTTTCGAGTAAGAAACCAGAAGAGCAAGGTTGGAAAGTAAGTTTTTTGATATAGAAGTTTAAAGAACTAATAGAAGTGTGAGCAAATAAGCTAGGGAGATTAAGCCACTAGGTGTGATCTAGTCGTGAGGGATTTGGATAGCTTATAGGACTTATGTTCAGTCTTCCATGACCCAAAAACAGAAAGGGTAGAGATGGAGGAAAATGGTTGATTGGGTCATGCTGAATCCTTGTTTCCACTTTTGGGCTCAGTTCACTTTGTTTCTTTTATTAACTTCACTAAGAATATTATTTCTGTTTTTTTTTTTTTTGGCGGCTGGTGGTGAGAGTTGAGAAAAAGTTTATTGAGAGGAAGAGAATGCAATGGCTTGCATCATTGAGTTAATAAGTGAAATAGAATATAACCAATGGTGAATGTGTGCATACTTAAAAATATTAGGATATGAGGTGTTATATATAGAAGAAGATTTGAGTAAGATAAGAAACCTCACATTATGGCATCTTAGGATGGTAACCTGCAGCTTAGTATACAACAAAAACAACCGAAGCCTGTTCCCACTAGGTGGGGTCGGCTATATGGATTGACTGGCGCCAGTGACGGAGCCAGAAATGTTAACAAGGGGGGGCCAGAAATTTTTTTTTAACACTAAAGGGGGGCCGTTGGGATTATAATGCATACAATTAAATTATATTAGGACTAATTTGTAGTAACTACTGAAATTTTGGGGGGGGGGGGGGGGGGGGGGGGGGCGTGACCCCCACCAGCCCCCCTATCTCCGTGCCTGACTGGCGCC
Source organism: Chamaecrista fasciculata (assembly GCA_003254925.1). NCBI lineage: Eukaryota > Viridiplantae > Streptophyta > Magnoliopsida > Fabales > Fabaceae > Chamaecrista > Chamaecrista fasciculata. The sequence goes on from QANZ01033917.1 coordinate 48,549, forward strand.
AACGCTTTCTATCCTTCCACTTGTCAACCGTTAGGTTATTGATAGATAAATCTTTCCGAATAGTTTCTTGGATAGTTTTCTTTGATCTTCCCCTTCCCCTAGTTATAGGATTATCAACCATTTGGTCAACTCTGCGTACTAAGGCCTCCATAGGTCTTCTTTGTACATGCTCGAACCACCTAAGGCATGTTTCAACCAATTTCTCTACGATAGATACTACCCCCACTTCCTCTCTGATGATCTCATTCCTGATCTAATCTTTTATAGTATGGCCACACATCCGTCGAAGCATTCTCATCTCAGTCACGTTGAATTTCTGCTCATGCTGTTCTTTTATCACCCAACATGCAGTACCATACAACAAAGCGGGTCTTACAGCCGTACGGTAAAATTTTCCTTTTAGTTTAAGCAGCACTTTTTTTATCACAGATAACCCCTGAGGCCTTTCTCCAGATAACCTACAGCTTAGTATGTATTGAAAATAAATATAATAAAGAACTTCTTGTCCCAACTTTCTTCCAAGTTCAAAACTATAATTGGTACCTTTCTCAAGATGTTGGGTACTTTCAGTCTGAAGTTAAGAATCTCTTGGTGAAGCTTTCAAATTAGGTTTGTTTATCAATTTGTGGAGCTTATGCCACATAATTTTATTTATTTCAGATAACTATCAGGTGCATATTAAAGATATATTTCAGCAAATTTGTTCTCAAATCTATCTATTGTTTATTGTGTTTAGGCAAGAGAATTTCTTCCTTTCAATTATTTGTCTGTGATAACAAATGTGGTTTATTTGTCTTTCATCACGAAATAAAATGTGTTTTAGTTAATTAGTTACTTATTTATCTAGATTTGTAAGTTTAAGAACTAAATTATAAGTATTTGCTACACTTATTCACCACCTTTCAGGGTGGCTGTCACAATCTCTTTGTAAAGATCCTTTTTGTAAATTGTTGCACTGAGAACTCTAGTTTTGTCATTACTTTCAGTTTAAGTTACTACTTTCAATATTCATATTTGCTGAAATATGATTGCGTTTCTACATTGTAATTAAGTCCTATGAACATTCATGGTATATCTTGTACTTAATGGTTTGCTCTGCCTCTTTTCTCATGAACTAAGGGAATGGTAAAAGCTTTGTATATTATTATTAACTATTCTACTCCATCTGTTAAAAAAATTTCAGACAGGCCTGGAAGAGACATGGAAAGCCTTATTCTCAAGTGTCGGATACGCTAAACACCACAGTGGTTCAGTTTGTTTTCGTCATGCTATTTTCTCACCTTTGGGATATGAAACTGCATTTTTTAAAGGTCTAACACAAGATATAAATTGCAATGGAGCATCTGCACTTCAATTATGGAAAAACCCTGATAATTCCAAAACTGCACGTCTATCTGAGTTTGGTGAGATGATCAGAGCAGCTTTCGGTCTACCCTTAAATGGTCACCACCATGTCAGAAAATCAGCATCAGGTCTTAATGTCCTTTTTGTTCGTCGTGAAGACTATTTAGCTCATCCTCGCCATCGTGGTAAAGTTGAATCCAGACTTGAAAACGAGGCCGAAGTCTTCAACTCCATAAAGACCTGGGTATCTAGTTATGAAGGATGCAAAATCAACCTGGTGAATGGATTGTTTGCCCACATGCCTATGAAGGAACAGGTCCAAGCCATTCAAGATGCATCAGTTATCATTGGTGCTCATGGTGCTGGTCTGACTCACATTGTATCCGCTTTGCCTAAAACTGTGATTTTGGAGATCATCAGCAGTATGTACAGGCGTCCGCATTTTCAATTGATCGCCCGGTGGAAAGGGCTGGAGTATCATGCAATTAACCTTGATGGCTCATATGCAAATCCTCAAACTGTCATTAAGAAGCTGAGCACCATATTGAAAAGCCTTGGGTGTTAATACTTTATTTGTTTTAGAAGATGATTGTAAATTCATTCCTCATTACAATCAATTTTGTTTCTGAAAGTGATGAGTTATTATCTCCAGTTGAAGCTGATATACTCAAAGCTTATTAAAATGGAGTTTAACCTAACGAATCCATGATGCTCGTGTTTGATTGGGGCTCGCCGAAGTAGAGCTGCGAAGGAAAATTTCTCAGCTGGATCAGCATCACCCTTCTTCAATAGTAAACTTCTAGAGGTATATACACAAATGCAGTTTCAAATTTTGGTTGTATACTGATTCTCAGCTTATTATGGCTATGTTGTGCGATATATTATGATATATTATTTACTGCATAATTTTTTTCCTCAGAATCTCTTTGGTTTAGAGAATATCAGTTTCTTGCAGTTTAGGTAATAACAAAAATTGTACACTATGGTGGTTGACTCACCCTTAATTTATGGAGTAATAAGAGTTACATATCTTTTTTTGGCAGGGATCTATTTGTTGATTTTTTTTTTTTGCACATTATTCATTCTGGCAGGTTTTGATTTCTAGTTTCTGTGCTTCTTTGTAGCTCCACTCAATTAGAAAATAATAGTATTATTTCTTCATAAAATAAAAAGTGTTCAACTTTTGACACACGTTAGATGCAATATGATACTTCAAATTCTGTCTCGTGTCATGTTTATTATTTTTTTTTATAATCATGGGTTTCCCCACCTATCTGTGTAACGATTTGGGTGAAGACTAATCTCACTCGGATCGGGAACAAATAATTAAAGCTTTCTTAACAATGTTGACTACAGGGTTGTCATGTTGTTGAAAACTCTCCTTATATTGTGAAGGAAACTTGCATTAGCCTATTTCTGAAGCTTTTATTTCCATGCATGCTAAAATGCAATGAAGCCCTTGAATTTTGGGGGTATATGCAATTTATGTCCTTAAACTTTGAAAATGCATATTTAAGGTTTCTTTTGATTGGTTAGTAGAGCATCTCATATCTTGGAATTTACGAAAATTCATTTAAAAGATAATTTTTAATGTTTTGAAAACTCACTTGACCAATTAAAAGAAACCTTAACATGTGCCCTAAGGGCACATATTAGAAGGACCTTAAAAGTTTAAGGTCTTCATGTGCCTAAGGGCACATATTAGATAAATCCAACTTTTAATTATTGGAAATTCTAGCCAAACTTGCAATTTAATATATGAGCAAATTCAAGCCAAACGAATTTCAGTCCAAAAAAAAACCAAACGAATTAGTATTGCAGTCATCATTTCTGTATTAGCCGTAAAGTAATTTTTTTTTTTTTGGCCTGAACCGTAAAGTAAATTATGTTAAGCGACTTTGATTAAATTATATTTAGCATTTTTCTTGTTTTAAAAATTAAATTTATTCTTTTAGTTTTTTTTCATTGAAAAACATTTTTTGTATTGACTAAAACGTTATTTTTTTAATTTAATAATAACAAAATTTTCAAGCATAAACTACAATAGTTAAATAATTTCATTATTTTAGTAAAAGAAAAAGACAAGTTATATTAAATTTATTGTATATTTTTATAATTCAAGTTGGTGATTACAATAATTCAAGTATATTTTTATAATTCAAGAACTGATTTTTTTTTTTAAAGTTTTCTCTATTTTTTGTATGTATTTTCTCATCTAATTTAATTTAATTTAATTTGTATAGCCTTTTATTTTTTTTATATTAAAAAAACGTGGGGAGAAGTAAAGAATCCATTTCAGTTTTTGACGGTAAGAATCTAATTATGATGATCGGTTCACAGTGTTACAATAAGAATAAGAATCCAATTATGATGATTTGTTTATCGTATTAGTTGATCTTGACGTCATCTCAAACTTGCGAAATGATAAGATTTGGAGGAATACTATGTTTTCACCGGTTTCTGCTATCCACAAAATTAATTGCAGAGTTATTATATATAGGGATTTTCACGAAAAAAAAATAGGGATGTCTTTAATTGTTCGTTTAACAATATGTGTCTGTTTATGACTGTTGATAATATGCATAATAGTATAGCCTCGTCTAGTATTAGATTGGTCATAGATGGTGATGATCCCACCTGCGTGGGCACCTTGCATCGAGTTTTGTCTTGATGTCTAAAGTTTTTGTATTTCTTCCACCGATTTTCTTTTCACCAAAAAAGAAAAAGAAAGATGGTATTTTAACATTTTTTTTTGAATTACAAGAAAACAAGAAAGTTAAAGTAAGAATATATACCTACCTGTTCATTTACTAAAGAGCTATCTAGGAGGATAATATTATTAGATCAAACCTTAAAATTTAGGTACTTCAAATCTAGACAATAAAAAATTGATATTATCACCCAATGAGCCAAGATGGTATTCTAACATGTAATTTTCATGTAATGAATGAAATAACAAAATTATAATCTTAAATTTTAATGATGAATAGGCAACATGAAGAGGTAAACTATGTACCAAAAAAAAAATATGAAGAAGTAAACTTCATTTTTTAAAAAAACTAAAATCTCTTTAAATTATGTGAAACTATAATATTATTCAAAATATAAAATAATATTTTTATCTTAAAAAAATAATTATTTTTAAGTAAAAATTTATTTATAAAAGTATTTTAAAAAATTGAAAATATAGAGTTTTTGCAAGGAGAGCTAAAATTTAATTTTTGCGTTTATTGATATTATTTCTCAACGTAGACGGCTTCGAATTTAATTTTTAGTCTAATTCATAAAATTTGAATAAAAAACATAAATATAGATAACTCATGAACTCATAAATCATAATTTTATTGATTTTGTTTTAGATAGAAGAAAAATTTAGGTGAGTGGATTAAAGAGGTATTTACAGATCGCCTATCAAAGCCTGAGCTCGGGCCCGAGGCCCAACTCACCTACTCGGTCCTCACATCGGCGGCGGTGGGAATCGAACTCACGACCTTGTGGGTTATGAGTCGACTCCTTACTAACTAGTTCTGGCCAATCTTATTGATTTATTTGCATCTCACTTTGCATCATAATAATATTGATCCTCACATAAAATGAAACGTCTAGAAAAACCACAGAATAAAGCAAAACTGAGAAGGGAGGAAGAAGGAAGAATGAGCATTAAGGAAAGGAAGCAATGCTATTTCCACGAAACATTCTGATTTGCGAACTCAGCACTCGAAAAAGATGAAACCGTATCTGGAAAAAAAAAAGAAGAAGAAGAAGAAAAGGCGATGCAAAAAACTAAAAAGACCATTCTTTTTATAAACCTTGCGTTGTGGCGAAGGAAGCATCTCTCTCTCTCGTCATCGCACTATATGGTAAAACCTCTTCTTCTACTTCCACTTCGTTCCTTCACTTGAGCTATTGAAGCCAGAAGCACGAGCAAAAGCAACTTCCAGATGGCATTTTCAGATGAGCGACCAGTGATTTCAGAGAATGAAATCAGGACTGCTGCTGCTGAGTTTGGTATGTTTTCTTAATCTCCTTCCTTCATATCTCGCATAATCGATCACAATATGAATGAAATTTCAGGATTCTTGATCATAGCTTATTTGTGATTGAACTGGTTCCATCAACTCGATATGAAATGTAGAAATCATTTATCTCTTGTCATGGAGCTTACCTTGACTGTGTTTGGATTGGTAGAAAGTTAGGAGGAAGGTTTGGGAGAAAAGAAGATAATAAGAGAATGTTTGTTTTTTTTTTTTTTAAGAATTTTTCTGGGAAAAGAGAAGTTAGGTGCAGCTTTTTAAGTAGTTACTAACAAATGTACAATTTCCTAATGGCATATACCTCGGACTTTACCTAAAGTAACGTTGGGAGAATACAATTTGACAACAATGTTGTTCGTTTAAGTCTTTTTTTCTTCATGAGAATTTGAATTCTAGTTAAACTTTGGCAATATGAGCTCACATTTTGTTACTTCTATTTGTCAAAGCTAGGGGATTTGACCACAATTACTACCACCCCTTGCACTTGGCCATACTCAAAGGTGACTGGGATACTGCAAGGGAATTCTTCGATCACGACCCTAGCGCATTCACGGCGAAGATCACTATGACTGCCAGAACTGCAATACATGTTGCAGCTATTGGAGGGCAGTGGCAACTTGTTGAGAAGTTGGTGAAGAAAATGCCCACAAAAGCACTGGCAGAGCTGGACCTGATGGGATGTACTGCCCTACACTATGTTGCAATGGGTGGAAATGTGACTGCTGCCAAGGCACTGGTGAGCAAGGATCCTTCTTTGACACAATTAACCGACTTCGCTGGATTCACTCCACTCCTGTATGCAATTACCTCTTCTAGATGTAAAGAGTTGGTATGGTTCCTTAGTTTGGCTACTACGGATGAGAGACCGGGATGTCCTTTCTCCGGTCCTTCTGCCCATCGTCTTGTTGCTTTGCTTACTGCTGCAGGATTTCATGGTAACTAGAACACTTATACATGGTATATAAGTTTCCTAGATGCAATGCAGGTTGATGGAATTGAATAATTTTAGTATTGAAAGCTTAGAACCTGTAACTAATGAGTGGTATAATGGACAGTGCTTTTTTTCTCATCTTAACAAACTAACTCTGAACTTACAAGTCATCGGTTGTTATCAAGTAACAAAATTTGGCTGAGACAACAATTGCATAAATTTTTTGATGTTACTAGTAGTGGTATTGGTGTCATTACCTCCTGTTTGTGATTTATCTGTAAAGTGAGACTCAGGCTCCTGAAAACTGATTTAGATGAAAAGGTGCTTGACTCAGGCCTATAATGTAGGTTCATTACTAATCGCTAAGACTTCATTAGTTCCATCCATGGATCAAGAAGGAATAGTTATTTATTGTTTGATATTTGAAAGAATCTATGTATATAACTAATATGAAATTTTAGGCATTTCTCATGCATTGGAAGGGCAGTTTCATGCACTCTTACTCACTTCTTTCAAATAATTATGCTTCTTTCATATGTGCAGATATCACCCTGTTTCTTCTCCAGCGCTACCCCAACTTGGCTACTATTACGGACTCAAATGGGAGTGTTATATTTAGTGTTCTGTCGAAAATGCCATCAGACTTCCAAAGTGGAAGCAAGCTTGGGTTTTTTAGAAGCTTCATTTACCACTGTAAGCACTCGCTTTTGGCATAATAGTTTTATCTTTCCAAGCTTCATTTTGATACTCCTCTGCCTTTTATGAAATTTAATAGTCTTCCGTTACTATTTTAGTTGTTCCAGTAGAAGTTGATCATTTACTGCAGAGTAAGCCGAGAGGAGATGTGGAAGATCTTTATGGCAAGTCAAGCAAGCACAAATTATGTTTTGGAGGTTTCCCTTGGAAAATAATGGAGAGTCTGGGTATGTTTGGTTCTAATAGAAGTACATTTTCAGAAACCCCAAGATGCATTCTCTTTGCTTCACGTTTCTAGTTAAATAAATTTTCACTTGCAGTTCCAAACATAAAGCAAGTTAGAGACACAAAGTTGAGACACAAATCTGCAGTGACATTGATAGAAAATGTTTGCTCACAAGCTTTAGCCATGAACGACACTCAGTTCTGGCAGTCTTTTATCAGTAAAGACATTCTGTACAGTTCCATATCATCTGGGATAGTTGAAATGTTGATGATATGTTTCCGGTACTTCCCGGATTTGGTTTGGACTAAAATGCCAAGTGAAGAAGGATATATAGTGCAAGTTGCCATTAAGAGTCGGCAAGAGAAGGTCTTTAGTCTTTTATGCAAGATGCCAATTGGGAAGATGTTAGTTTTGGTGGTAGATAATTCACAGAACACAACATCACATCTAGCAGCAAGGTTGACTACTTCTCCTCGGCTGGCATCAATTTCTGGTGCACCATTTCAGATGCAAAGGGAGTTGCAATGGTTTAAGGTATGTTGAATCTTATAATTCACCCCCTTTATGAATTTAACATATCATTTATATAGAAATAAATAAGAGGAAACTTATTTTTTGGTCCTTGAATTTATCTTAAAATTTTTATTTAATCCCTAAATATTAGAAATATGCTTTTTGATACCTGATGTTTTTTTTTACAAACGTCAACTATTTAGTCATCGTAGAATTATCCATGAGGGCTAAATAGTTGATGTTTGTGAAAAATCAGAGAGTAAAAAGTGTATTGCCTATATCTACAGACTAAATCATAATTTTGGGACAAATTTAAGGACTAAAAAGTAATTTTTCTCAATAAAAAATTATTAATCCCTCCGAAGTAAAACAAGAAGCGAAAAAAGAAAAACAAAATCCTAAAATGAAAAGATCAATTCAGTTGTCAATAGTCAAAGGATAGTTACATTTAACTAACTATTATGCAATATTTATAGAAAATGTATGGGGATATGGACTACAACCCTAGGCGAAGAAAGCTTTAATCAAATCCTTAAATTCTAAAGGCAAAAATACTGATTTTGTCCCTAAACTTTACATGAACTGTCAATTTCGTCCCCAATGTTTCACATTTTTGTCAGTTTTATCTTTTTCTCTTACTTTAGCCAAATATTATTGACAGAATCTATGTGGCTAATGATATGTAATGTAAAAACTAATAGAAAAAAGAAACTCAAATCCTAACTCAGATTAAAAAATAAGATGCAGTCTGTCGTTAATTCATTGAAAGAAGTTAGTCAAAGGACAGAATTGACCAAAATATAAAACATTGGGAATAAAATTGATAATTCGTGTAAAGTTTGGGTGCAAAATTAGTGCTTTTTCCAATTCTAAATTACCCCAATTGCCCAAGAACAATTGTAATCCTGAGAAAACAATCACATTTCGTACCTGAAAACAAATTATAGGTGTATCTTATTATACTGCCTTACCCATGTAGGAAGTGGAGAAATTGGATCACCCTCTTCATAAGGAAATCAAAAACAGAGATGGGAAAACACCTTGGCAGTTATTCAGGGATGAGCACAAAGGTTTGCTTGAACAAGGAGAGAAATGGATGAAGGATGAATCAAACTCCTGTATGTTAGTGGCGGCTCTCATCGCCACAGTTGCTTTCGCCGCGGCTTTCACTGTACCGGGAGGCAACAACCAGGAAAAAGGATTCCCAATATTCTTGCACAGTAATGCATTCATGTTGTTTGCTGTGTCTGATGCATTAGCTTTGTTTTCCTCCATAACTTCTCTTTTTATGTTCTTATCAATCGTAACAGCATGCTATGCCGAAGAAGAATTCCTAGAAGCATTGCCTAGGAAATTAATTATAGGCTTGGCTTCCTTATTCTTTGCCATAACAACTACAATGATAGCTTTTGGTGCTGGTCTTACTTTGGTTCTTAGGGAGAGAATAAAATGGGTGTCAATTCCAGTGGCTTGTTTGGCTTCTGTCCCGATTGCCTTATTTGCTGTCCTTCAATTTCCTGTATTTGTACAAATGATCAGATCAACTTATAGACATGGCTTTTGTTATCATCAAAATCTTTGGTAGCTCCAGGGAGGGTGTGATAAAGGAGCCAGTTGATTCTCTAATCTATGCAATATAACATGCCAAGAGAGGGTGCCCTTAAAGACAGAAGACGTTGACAGTGATTCATTCCACAGTGACAACACTAGATGATATGTATGTATGTATGTATGTATGTATGTATGTATATTGTAATTCTAATAGTAGACAAGAAACAGAGATAATTAAAAATCTATAGATCTTAATGATAATTTTAAAAATTATAATATTTATTGATTATTTATATCATGTGTTAATTTTTTCTATTTCTCGTTATGTTGTAACTGCAAAACGATAATTTTAAATTCTGACACTTATAAATATGTGTTGAATACATGTCATGCACATGTTGTCTTATAAGCATGCCATGCAGAGACAAACAAATTAGTCTCAAATAGTCAAATATATGGGATAAATTTTAAATTGACCATAAATATTTTATTTGTTTTAGATTGGTCGTACATGTTTATATATTTCTCAAATTGGTCCCAAATTTACTTATGTGATACAACTTGACCTCATTTGTTGTTGGTTTCAACTAGATAGAAAAAATACTCTTCAAGAGTTAATATATAGTTTGCAAATTCATCGCATTCGAACTTAAAAAAAAAAGTATATTAAAAATTTCACTTGTTTGACAATAAAATGAACGGTCCAATTTGACGTCGTTTGTTGGTGGCCCCAATTAGATATAAAAAATACTCGTAAAAAGAAACTCGTAACTCTTTATTCATTGCATTTAAACTTGAATCGAGAGAGATATCATTAGTTTGAGACTAGTTTGAGAAATTATAGCAGCATATAAGACCAATTTGAAACAAATGAAACAATTAGTACCAATTTAAAATCTATCTCATACATTTGGGACCAATTTCAAGTTTTGACATTTAAGTTTTTATATTCTTTTTTTTTGGTACAGGAAAGTTTAGGTGAGTTGGACCTCGGGGGCTCACCAAGGTCAAGGCAGGCCTCCAGGCTCTATGAGCGCTTACAAAGGTACTTACAGATCGCCTATCAACAAGGCCGTCACATCGGCAATGGGAATCGAACTCACGACTTTATGGGTTATGAATCAACTCCTTACCTACTGGCCAACATTTGTTGGCAAGTTTTTATATTCTTGATCAATAAGAGAAGAGCATAAAAAAAGAAAGGTCAAAGTGCAAATTTGGTCCCATATCTTTTGCTCAGTTCCCAATTTGATCTTATATCTTTCTTTGTTGCGCATTTGGTCTCATATCTTTGGGTTAGTTCCCAATTTGGTTTCATATATTTTTTTGTTGCAAATTTGGCCCCATATCTTTGAGTCAATTACAAAGTTGATCCTACATCTTTAGGTCAGGTGCATAAGTGGTCTTAAATCTTTGCAAAAGTTAGTTGTTGTTTTGCAAAAATATGAGACCAATTTTGCAACTTAACCAAAAGATATGAGATAAAAAATGATATCGAACCAAAATGGGGCCTTTTGCAAAGATATAGGACCAAAAGTGCAACAAAAAAAGATACAAGACCAAATTGGGAACTCAACAAAAGATATGAGCCAAATTTTCACTTTGAGCAAAAAGAAAAAAAGAAAAACCCAAACTCTTATAAATGGGCCTGATTTTACAGTATCGGCCCATAGAGCCCGTACTCTCCACCTATATCAACATATCGCAACCCTAGTTTCATCCTTTCGTCTTCACACATCTTCGGTGTTCTTCGACTGCAAGCTGCGGCATAAGCGTCTTCTGTTCCCGCCAACATGGGTATGCTCGCTTTCTCTCTTCTTCTCTCTTCGAAACTTCTTTACGGTTTTCGCTTAGACCCTGGAATGATGATTCATGTGAATTCTTAGGTATCTCTCGTGATTCCATGCACAAAAGGCGTGCCACTGGAGGCAAGAAGAAGGCTTGGAGGAAGAAGAGAAAGTAAGTTCATGGGCTTTTTTTTTTTTTTGTTCAAGAGAAGTTAATTTGCCGATAAAGTCATGTGGTAATTTGCTCTTTTGAGTGATTGAAGAGAGACTCTGTTGAAATGTGGATATTAGAAGTTGCTGCAACTGTTTCCGTTTTTATGTTTGGGATTGGTTGGTGAATAGAAGTCTCCCGGGATCTATTTATCTATGAAGCTTCGTTATGATTCAGTTGATTGATATTTCGGATATCTCAATCAAATCTTGTGAGCATCTTTATGATGAAATCGTGGAGATGCTTTTACGCATAGTAGCTTAAGTATGTCCTCTTCGATTGGTTGTGGTCAACAGAAACGTTATGATTACTATGTTCATGTCTGTGCTACAAATTTTTCAAGAAGTTATTGGGTTAAAAATATTATTATGCAAAGTCAGAAAATTACACAATGTCTTTTTTTTTACAAGTATCGTTTTCACTTTACTATTCACTCTGTGAAGAGAGATTACTTATGCTGATTAATACGGAAACCTTCTTCATAAGCATTGCATATTTGCACTTAGGAGAAGTTCCAAAATCCTGTCTGTAGATTTGATTACATAATTGAAAAAGTAGAGGACGATTGTATAATACACTTAGTCTTTTCATAATTTCATCAGGGATTTGTTGTTTCTATCAATCAAAAGAAAGGTAGTGACTTCTTATGTTTTCTTGTATACAGGTATGAACTCGGAAGGCAACCTGCTAACACAAAGTTATCAAGCAACAAAACTGTTAGGAGGATTAGGGTTCGAGGTGGGAATGTGAAGTGGCGTGCTTTGAGGCTTGATACTGGAAATTACTCCTGGGGGAGCGAAGCTGTGACTCGCAAAACAAGAATTCTAGATGTTGTTTACAATGCATCTAATAATGAACTCGTCCGTACTCAGACATTGGTCAAGAGTGCTATTGTTCAGGTTGATGCTGCACCTTTTAAGCAGTGGTATCTTCAACATTATGGTGTTGACATTGGTCGTAAGAAAAAGAGTGTAACAGCTTCCAAGAAGGAAGGGGAGGTAGGTCAAGCTTTTACTTGATTTGCGTTTCTCAATGCTCAATTGCTGCAAACACACATGTGCTCCCAAATATGTTTGCCTTTTTTAATTCTTTCTAAGTTAAACTATGTGGTTTGAGGTATTATGGAAAAAACTACTTAAATGTTAGCCAAGCTTGTGTTTTTGTTATTCTGATGTCAGATTATTATTCTGGTAATGTTGTCTCTGCTCAGCTCAGTATGATTAGCTAATGCAATTCAGTTGCTCAACTCCATTAGTATTTCTTCTCTAGCTTTATCTGTAGGATTGACATGTATTAGTTTTCCAGTATAATTCTGGAAACCTAAGGATGGTGCTGTGACGTTTCTTGTTTTTCTGGCTACTTTTGTCTATAGTGTATATGTCGAAATACTTTGTCATAACATGTTGCTACTTAATGTTTTACAAGGAGCCTTTTCCATATATATATATATAATTATATATATTTAATATTGAGTAGTAGATTCAATTTTGAAATACTTTTTTATTCAATGTTTACAGAAGTTTCTATGTGGAAAAAATTACTCTAGCATTGTTTTTGTCATGTTTTCTTGTGCCATCATTTCCAAAGACATGCCTGGGAATTCAGCAGTGCAATTAGTAAACTAACATTATCTTTATCTTGAATATAATGTCACAGTTGTTAACAAGATAAGCTTAGAGCATTCTTGATAGCATTCTATGTCTTTGTTGAACAGGATGGTGAAGCTGCCACTGAGGAAGTGAAAAAGAGCAAGCGTGTCTTGAAGAAGTTAGAGAAGCGCCAACAGGACCGGAAACTTGACCCTCATATCGAAGAACAGTTTGGAGGTGGTCGTCTCTTGGCTTGCATCTCATCTCGACCTGGTCAATGTGGTCGTTGTGATGGGTATGTTACATTTAATCCTCTAGTTGCCAGATATATGGAGCTCAAGTTTTCGAGCACTCTGTCAGATTATAATTTTAAAATAGTTTCTGAAGTGAAAACTTTTTATAATATATTTTTGTCGAATTAAGGCTCAGTGGATCATTCATATGTCCAGATGATTATATCTGAAATCTACTCACCGAAATTTTGTACCCTCAAGTAGCCTTTTTTTTCTCTGGGTGGTCCAGAACCACACAAGATATAAATTGGAATTGCAAGACTTGGATTTATGCAATATTCTTTTTGTGAGTTAAGCAGCCTGGCCTTTGTTACTTCTAGAAAAGCTTATGATAATGATAAGATGTTTCTTGTGAACTCCAAAAGGAACAACATAATTTTGGTTTATTTTGCTGACTGCAAAATTGTCTTCTGCCTTTACATTTGATTGTTGTAACTGAGTTAATTTGAATTATTCTTGACAGGTACATATTGGAGGGTAAAGAGCTTGAATTTTACATGAAGAAGATTCAAAGGAAAAAGGGCAAGGGTGCTGCCTAAGATCTTGTCTCTTATTTCAGAATTTTATGTTCAAGTTTTTATCCCCAGGACACAATGAGCTTATCAGTTTTGCCAGATCTTTTTTATTTGTATTTTCCCTCTTCAAAGGGACGGTGTTGTCTTAGTGATAACTTTCTAGTCCATTGACTCTTTATAGCTTGTATTATGGAGAATACGATATCAGAGTTAATTATTTTGTCGCCAGTTTGTGCTTGAGTTTATTCTCGATGGTTTGGGACTTTGGGCAATAAAAATATGCGTGGAATGGGGATTTAATTTTTGAAAGAGATGTCTTATTATTTAGTGAATCTTCAAAACGGAAGACTTACCAGTTACTATTGAATAAAAATATGCTTGATTGCCTTGTCCATGAAACCATTAGAAGTTAGTATTGAAGAGCTTGAGTTTTTGAGTAGCAGGGTTGCAGAGGAGTTGAAAGCTATTAGAAAGACATCAATCTCATGGGAGAAAGATGAGTTTTAAACTGTGCTTTCAGATTTAGAGAAGATGATGTGGCACAATGACAATCCAATAAAGGCTAAGATTTTTTAAAATGCACGAATCTATTTGAAAAGCTAACTAGGGGGACCTGGATTCCTAAATATGGTCATATCAAAATTGTTTTAACTCTTAGAAGAGTTTTCTCTTCACTTATCTGAGGACTGAGAGTTAAGACTAAAAAAAATAAATATGCAAATGATGTTAAATATATAGTTTAAGTCCAAATGTTTTTGGAATATTTTGTATTGGGGCTTGCTTTGAGGAAGTCGAGTTCTCACTTTCCAATAGCTCCACTTCACCTTTTCCCTATATTCTCATTTTAATAGCACAAAATGGCACTTCAATCTGGAAACCATAGGTATTAATTATTATAGGATAGCAACTAGCAAGCCTCTTTATACACAAGAAAAAGAAAACACACACACACTCCCAAGACCCTTCCAAAGCACATTGAAAAGTAGAAATTGCTAGAACAATTGACTCAGATATTTTAGTCATCAAAAGATTGAGCTAATAACAATTCAGTTTTTTAAAAATTGAAATACACTAAACAATGTGCTTTTTGGTCGTTGAAAATGATTAATAAGCATACTATTTAAATATTTCAGAGGTTTTAAAATATGTATTTCAATCTTTTAGAGATCGAATTGTCAAATCGAGAATCTTTCTTAAAAATGATTAATAAGCATACTATTTAAATATTTCAGAGGTTTTAAAATATGATATTTCAATCTTTTAGAGATCGAATTGTCAATTCGAAAATCTTTTAAAGACTTTATTCCAGTATGTCAATAATCACCGACTCGATCCCATTTCCATTTAGTTCAACCCCACCAGAGTTCTCATCTGCACTTCCATTTTGTTCAGCCCCACTAGGGTTCTCGTCATCATCAACCTCACTTTCTCGTCCTTTACGAGACAATATGCTACAAAAGCAGCCTCCCAAAGCTTCAATAATATGGAAGAACTTGATTGAAGATTTCAGCATTAAAAGAGTCCAAAGGATGAATGCCACTATGCCTAAAATAGGGATTAAGTTTAAGAGAAGAAGCACAACTACAAGATATCCAATAAATGGAGTAAAGAATTTGATGATGGGAAGCAAATTGTTGTGTTGACTAATTTCAAGTCTAGATTCTGCAGTCAAACTCACAGCATAGAGGCATATGCTCACAAGTGTAGCTATGAACAGAATTTGGGCAAGCCAAGAAGTCTCTTTGCTTTGAGATTGAATTTGGACATATTCAACCAATGTAGGAATCAGAAATACCATTATAATAATGGGTTTTTGTCTTTGATCACTGCAAATTAAACTGACTCAGGTAAATAGCATTCAAAAATAGGTAATAATATGTAAACTAAAGATCTTAAAATATATGTGTGTATTTTCCTTTTAAATGGGTAAATTACCAAAAAGGTTCTTGTGGTTTAGTTTATCTGCACAATAGTACTCTCCTGTTCAAAAACTTTCAAATTGAGACATGTGATTTGGACCGTTAACACATTGGGATTCTATCATAATGTGAGTTTTTGCACTATGTTAACGGTCCAAATCTCATTTTGGTCCATAGTTTTTGCACTATGTTCCTGATAAACTGGAAAATGGCTAGCACTTACCTAGTTCACCGGAGAGGGCTGCGAGAGCCAAGAGTTGAACAAGAACCTGCAAGAGCTTCACAGGGGGCCCCTGCGAAGTGTACTCCGACGCTCAAGTTAGTAAGAGAGTAATCGGAGAGTAAGAGAATTTCAGAGTGTCAGAAGTAGCTAACCTTGAACTGGTGAGATGGGCTCTATTTATAGAGCAGGGAGGAGAGAGGTGGTCAGCGTGCGGGGCGGACCACGTACTGGACACGATCTCCACCAGCGAAGATGGTGGAGGCCGAGATTTGCGAAGCAAGGCAATCGTGGGTGATTGCGTGTCGTGTTGCTAGGCGGGCGCCTAGAAACTGGAGATCGTGGGTATGAGCAAGTCAGTAACCCACGATCTCCCGTAGCGTGGATTGCGGAGCGGGGTAATCGTGGGTGACCACGTGTCATGATGGGGACGTGCGCCAAGACCCAGGATGGGTCACGGCCGCCCCTACTTGTGCTTAGGGCGCCCGATTGACTCGAGGGCATCTCGCAAGGTGCGGAGAGGAGAGAAGAGGCCCGGTGCGAGGGCCGTTTAGGCGTACGCCCAAATAGTGATGTATCACAAGTCCCTCCTTAAAGAAGTCTACGAGCACGTTAGTCGTATTGTTCCGTAAGGCGCGCGGGATGACAGATTTGGAGAGCGTGCGATGGGATCCGTGCTTGGGCAGTGTATTCGCGTCGATTGGCGAACGCCCAAAATGTGCAGGAGTACTTGTCCCCCGCGCAGAGGAAAAAGTAGGAATGGCGACCTTCGATGGGAAAATGGAAAGTCAGTGGATCATGGCGGGCGGGCGAGTGGTAGGTAGGGTTGTCTTGGCAGGGACACGTGTCGCTACCCGGGAGGCAGAAATTTGAAAAACAAAAAACGCCTCGTATGCCGCGCTCGCAAGGGTATAAAAGGGCCAAAGGAAGCGTCTTTTATACCTTTACATACTTCAGCGATTTGAGGAGAGAGAAGAGAGGAAATCGAAGAGTTCACCCGCCGGAGTTGCAGAACCGTCGCCGGAAAACGGAGAGAAGTGACCGTGAAGGAGAATCGTTCGAGCGAAAGGCTTTCTGGTGAGTCTTTTCTGTCGATTCTGTGTTGGTTTTTGCTGGTTTAGGGTTTGTATCTGTTGGAAGTCGATGTGTCGTTTGTTTCTGGGTGGTGTTGGGCCGTCGTGGGTGACGGCGGAAAATGGGTTGGGTGTCTGAACAGAGTGGTTGTCATTCGCTGTAGGGTGAGTTTGTGAGTGTGAGGCAGCGAAAAATGGGTGTGGGTAGGGAGGGATTTCTGGGTTTTTTGGGTTTTCTGGGTTTTCTGGGTTGGGTGTTCATCGAGTTCATACTCTGATGAAGGTGACGTTTGGGGTTTTTCTGGGTTTGCAGGGCGGGCGTCTCTTGTGAGTGAGGCGGTCGTCAGTTGTACGGTCATGATGACATGTTTCCTTGTTTGCAGGGTTACCAGGGTACGAGTGTTCAGTAGTTGATAAGCAGGGCGAGCGCCACAAATTGTTCAACTTCCAAACTAACAACCAATCGTACTATGTCTTCAGGTACCTCCTAATCCCTTGTGTTTTTGACTTTTCTGGCAAGTGTTAGAGACCATGGTGGTCATTAGGGAGTTAGAAGAAGGTGAAGAACTGAGTAGAGTTAGTAGTTTGACTACACAGGGCAGTAGCTCTGTAGATCTGGAAGAGGTTCGTCAGTCGTTAGAGGAAACGGTGCGGCGGGCGGCTAGGATACTAGCAAGGAGAGCAAGTGAAAGGGCGGGCGCTCTCACTGTCTACAGAGGGGGTATGGATCTGGCGACCTCGCATCCATCAAACGTTGAACACGATCCGTTAGACGTGTCGGAGGAGCAAGTGTTGGAGCTCTCCGACTGTTCAGAGGGAGAGCCCCCAATGTTGAGGGAAGAACCAACAGGTCCCCTGAGCGGATCGGCGGCCGAGGGGGAGCGCCTGATCATGGCGCGTGACGAGGTGGCGTGGGACGCCGCGGAGGGGTTTGGGAACCCCGAAGTTAGGGCGACCATGGGGCCGCCAGCAGAGCCTTCCAAATTTGCCACCGATGAAGATTTGGAGGCGGCCCAAGTGGCGTATTTTGGGCCAGGGTCCGGCCGAGAGGGGAGCGGCATGGCCGTCGGCGTGTGGGACGGCAATAATTCTATGTGGTGGACTCATCCGCGTGGGTTCATCTTACACGAGATCCTGTTGCGGGAGTGTGATTCCGACATGCCGTTCACAGAGTTTGAGATGGAGGTGCTGAATCACCTCAACTGTTGTCCAGCGCAGTTGGCAGCGAACGCCTGGAGGAGTTTGAAATTTGTGCAGTATGCTGCGTGGACAGTGGGCAGGGAGCTCACTGTGAAGTTGTTTTTATATTGGTTCTCCGTGAAGGCTGGGGACAACGGGCGGGTGAACCTTCAGAGAAAGGAGGGCGCTCTACCTGGGTTTCCGGCCAGTATAAGTAACTGGAAAAACTGGAAAGACAGATACTTCCCCATAGTGCGCAACAACGTTGAGCGCCCTTGGTGGGTGAGGGAAGAGGATGGACGCCCATTATTTCCAGTGGCGTGGTCGGACGCCATCACGGGGACCAGCCCTATTAGGAGAGGGCATCTAAGCGAGGAGGAGCGGCGGACGGATAGGCTGCTAACCTCGTTTTACAAAAATTATGAACAGACATGTAATATTTTAACTAACACTAACATTTACTTTCCTTTTGCATGTATGACTGTGTTGTTTGGGCTGCGTCTAACGAGTGTGTTATTGGTTTTGCAGCAATGAAAGAGGCGCAGAGGAGGCCGGAAGCCCAGGGCGCCGGAAGCTCGGGCGCGGGTGGCCGGGCGGAGAGGAGTGGCGAGCCGGGGAGGGCGCAGGGCAGAGCCACTGGGGGAATGAGGGCGCCACCAGTTGCGCCAGGGGGGAGGGCAAGGGGTGCGGGCCCTTCGTCCCGCGCTCATACGGCGTCTGGGGGCGCGGGGCAGGTGTCGGCGAGCCCATCGAGGAGGAGGGCTGGGCCACCGGTGTTGGCGCCTGGAGGAATGAGGCAGGCGGGGGGCCCGTCAGGGCGGGGGAGGAGGGATGATGGGAGGGGGAAAGGGCTGGCCGATAGGGAGGAGCCGCCGGCAAAGAGGGCGCGCGTCGTCCGACCAGCAGATCCCGGGGAGTTCATCCACTGGGACGATGAAGAATTGGATCGGTTCATCAAGGTGAGCCATCCAGATGGCGACGGGCCAAGCAACCCGCGGATGGAGATGCCGGACGCCCGGCGAGTGAATGAGGATGGGGAAGCTGAGTTCCCCTATTTACCGGCGCGACCATTCATCGGGCGATTTTCAGGAATTGCCTCTATCCAATCCCTCTACTCCAATGGTACCTACGAGTGGCATGACACTCTGGTGGCTGATGCCTACAAGCGACCGCCAGCGGATTATGCGGCAACGTATGGTATGATGGCGTCCATGGCCAGTCATGCGGCGCAGACGCTGTCGCACAACTTAGCCAAGGAGGTGGCCCGCCTGAGGGAGGAGGCCAGGGCGGCTGGCGGGGCTGAGCAGCTGAAAGCACTGGAAGATGCCAGGGACAAGGCGGTGGAGGAGGCTCAAGCCGGGCGGGCCCAGATGAAGAAGCTTGAGGAGGAGAAGAAGAAGGAGAGGGAGAGGAGGAAAAAGGCGGAGCAGGAGGCGGGTGTGCAGCGGGGGGAGGCTGCGGCCGCCAGAGCAGAGCTGGAGGCGTACCGGGCGGTGGAGGCCCAGAGATTAGAGCGCGCGCGCCGAGACGAACGCCGCCAGTGGTATTGGTTTTACCTCCAAGCCACGTCACGGGGGTTCGAGAACTGCCGGAAGCAATTGAGCTTCTTGAACCCGGGGCAGAACGAGGCGGGCATCGACTATACTTTTGAGTTGTTGCCCGATGGACGAGGCGGGGAGGAGATTCGGATGCGCGCGGACGATGATGAGCCCGGGACGCCAATGCCTGATCTGCCAGAAGATTGGACCATCCACGCGCTGGAGGTTCAGGAAGGGCGGTCCCCTCTCAGACCAGGGGATGAAGGTTATGTGCCCCCGGCGGACGTCCAGAGCACCGCGGGCAATGAGCCGGACGTCGAGCAAATGTTGATCGTCCCGGACAGCGGGGGTGCAGAGGGCAGCGGCGATCATGCTCCGGGAGATGGCGGGCCGGTGATTCTGGACGATTAGAGCGTCCTGAACTTGTAATCTCGGGGGTGTTCCCCGTTCTGAATTTTCTGGGCGTGTGTGCCCTCTTTTTTTTTATTTTTTATTGTGGGTTTGTATGGGGCGTATGTGCCTCTTTAAATAGATTTGGTGGCCAGTCTGGCCTTGATTAATGCAGGCCATAAGGCCAATTATTTTTGCTTCGATAATTATAACTGCTGTTATTTCATATCTGTTGTGTTTGATATTTGCGCAAGTGTATGTATGTGGGTGTGTGTCCGCCCAACTGAGTTGGCGATCGGACTTTTGGGCTAGCCAGCCAAGAGGTAAGGGACCAGCATGGCGTATGAGCAACTTCTCGGCTCAGGGGCGCGCGGAGCGCCAGATTGAAAGCGTATGGAGGCGTCCCTCCAGCTTTCGAGCTCTTCTTTGGAGCGAATATTACGTGTAGTGAGACGTTGTGAGTTAGGCTGTGCCTAAGCGAGAGTAATTGAAACAAACGCGAATGTAAATGAATCGAATAAATTCAAGAGAATGCCATAGTTATATTGATGTAGTGTATTGGCGATCGATACACAAAGTAAATAATTGCATTACGTAAAAGTGTACAAGAGATTACATAAATGCGAAAATACATAAATGAAATCAAAGCGTGATATTGTTGACCGTGCGGTCGAGATATTTTCTGAGGCTTGCGACATTCCACGTATTTGGGAGTCGGCGGCCGTCCAAAGTAGAGAGCACGTACGCGCCACCAGGGATAACCCTGGTGACTCGGTATGGACCTTCCCAGTTGGGATGGAGCTTGCCGTGCGAGCGGTTCAGGCGGTCGTTGGCCACATCGCGAAGAACGAGGTCGCCAACGTCAAAGGATCGGTGTTTGACCCTTTTATTGAAATACTTGGCCATGCGCTCTTTGTAGGCGGCCTGACGGATGCTGGCGATTTCTCGCACCTCCTCAAGTTCGTCTAGAGCTATTGCTCGACAGCCTCGGTTTGCCTCCTCATTGTAGTATAAGACCCTGTCGGAGAGAAAGGCGGTCTCAGCTGGAATCATGGCGGGCGACCCGTACGTAAGGGTGTAAGGTGCCTCGCCTGTGGATTCTTGGGGGGTGATACGGTAGGACCAGAGGACGGTTGGGAGTTCGTCCGCCCATCTGCCTTTGGCGTTGTCGAGTCTGCGCTTCAGCCCATTTAAAATGATGCGGTTGGCGAGCTCGGTTTGGCCGTTGGATGAGGGATGCTCGACTGAAGTGTTACCGAGGGAGATGTCATATTGGGCGCAGAAATCGCGGAAGGATTCACTGATGAATTGGCGGCCGTTGTCGCTGATGATTCGCTGCGGGACGCCAAAACGTGACAGTATGTTCTGCAAGACGAATGTTTTCATCTGGGCAGAGCTGATCGATTTTACCGGTTCATCCTCGATCCACTTTGTGAAAAGGTCGATCGCGACGATGAGGAACCGGCGTTGGCCTGTGGCGGTCGGAAACGGCCCGAGGATGTCGATCCCCCATACGTCAAATGGCCAAGGGGATTCCATTGGGCGCATGTCTTCACCCGGAATATGGATGCGATTGGCGTGCTCCTGGCACTTTTGGCAAGTTTTCACCAGTGCTGTGGCATCCCGTATGATCATGGGCCAGTAGTACCCCGAAATGAGCACTTTGCGTTTGAGGGTGGGCGCCGCTTGGTGTGAACCGCAGAGCCCTTCGTGGAGCTCCTCGAGGATGAGGCGGGCGTCGTTTGGCCCTACGCATCTGAGGCAGGGCATGGAGTCGGCGGCCGTCCAAAGTAGAGAGCACGTACGCGCCACCAGGGATAACCCTGGTGACTCGGTATGGACCTTCCCAGTTGGGATGGAGCTTGCCGTGCGAGCGGTTCAGGCGGTCGTTGGCCACATCGCGAAGAACGAGGTCGCCAACGTCAAAGGATCGGTGTTTGACCCTTTTATTGAAATACTTGGCCATGCGCTCTTTGTAGGCGGCCTGGCGGATGCTGGCGATTTCTCGCACCTCCTCAAGTTCGTCTAGAGCTATTGCTCGACAGCCTCGGTTTGCCTCCTCATTGTAGTATAAGACCCTGTCGGAGAGAAAGGCGGTCTCAGCTGGAATCATGGCGGGCGACCCGTACGTGAGGGTGTAAGGTGCCTCGCCTGTGGATTCTTGAGGGGTGATACGGTAAGACCAAAGGACGGTTGGGAGTTCGTCCGCCCAGCGGCCTTTGGCGTTGTCGAGCCTGCGCTTCAGCCCATTTAAAATGATGCGGTTGGCGAGCTCGGTTTGGCCGTTGGTCGAGGGATGCTCGACTGAAGTGTTACCGAGGGAGATGTCATACTGGGTGCAGAAATCGCGGAAGGATTCACTGATGAATTGGCGGCCGTTGTCGCTGATGATTCTCTGCGGGACGCCAAAACGTGATAGTATGTTCTGCAAGACGAATGTTTTCATCTGGGCAGAGCTGATTGATGTTACTGGTTCAGCCTCGATCCACTTTGTGAAAAGGTCGATCGCGACGATGAGGAACCGGCGCTGGCCCGTGGCGGTCGGAAACGGCCCGAGGATGTCGATCCCCCATACGTCAAATGGCCAAGGGGATTCCATTGGGCGCATGTCTTCGCCCGGAATATGGATGCGATTGGCGTGCTCCTGGCACTTGTGGCAAGTTTTCACCAGGGCTGTGGCGTCCCGTATGATCGTGGGCCAGTAGTACCCCGAAATGAGCACTTTGCGTTTGAGGGTGGGCGCCGCTTGGTGTGAACCGCAGAGTCCCTCGTGGAGCTCCTCGAGAATGAGGCGGGCGTCGTTTGGCCCTACGCATCTGAGGCAGGGCATGGAGTGACCTCGCCGATAAAGATCATTCCCCCAGAGGAAGTAATGCGCAGCTCGGCGCACCACTTTTCGAGCTTCGTTTCGGTCTGCTGGGAGGGTGCCATCCCGAATGTAGGACATGATGGGCGTGCGCCAATCAGCCGTTGTTGAGATAGCAAGGACCATGGGGCCCTCGATTGATGGGCGTTCTAAGGTAGTGCGGATGATGGAGGAGCGACTCCGAGCATCTGGCTTAGAGGCCAGTTTGGCTAGGGCGTCCGCTCTAGTGTTCTTAGAACGCAAGATGTGTGAGAATTGGGCGGCCCGGATGTGATGGCGCAGGATGTACTTGGCTTTTTCCACGTACTTGAGGATGGTGGGCTCTTTGGCCTCGAAGTCTCCCTTCATGTGACCGACCACCAGCTGGGAGTCGCTATAGACGTGGATGTCCTGGGCGCCCATGCCCACGGCGAGTTCGAGGGCTGCGATGAGCGCCTCGTATTCGGCCTGATTGTTCGTGGCCGGGAAACGTATGTCGATGGCCTGTTCAATGCTGTAACCATCAGGGGATTCAACAATCACGCCCGCGCCACGGAGCTTGGCGGATGAGGCCCCATCGATGTAGAGGTTCCACACGATGAGGGTAGGATTGGCGGGCGTCATCTCTGCGACAAAGTCAGCCAAAGCCTGGCCTTTGATGGCGCGTCGTGGCTCGAAAGACAGGCCGAATTCAGAGAGCTCAATCGACCAATTGACCAGGCGGCCGGCGATGTCGGGCTGGTGGATGATCTGCCTCATAGGGCGGTCGGTGCGAACGATGATCACATACTGTTGGTAATACGGTCGCAGCTTCCTTGTGGAAACAAGGAGGGCGTACACGAGCTTTTCGAGTAGGTGATATCGTGTCTCGGCGCCCGTGAGGACTTTACTTGAGAAGTAAATGGGGCGCTGCTCATCCTTTTCCTCGATGATCAGGACGGAGCTGACTGCCACATCAGTTGCAGCCAAGTAAACGTAGATAGGCTTGCCGGGCGAAGGGGTGGTGAGGATAGGCGGCCTGCTCAGGTACGCCTTCAATTGCTGGAACGCTTCTTCACATTCAGCCGTCCATGTGAAGTTCTTCCCTCCTTTAAGAGTTTTAAAGAAGGGTAAGCACCGGTCGCCCGATCTTGCCAAGAAGCGGTGGAGCGCCGCTATGCGCCCGTTGAGGCGTTGTACCTCCTTTAACGTCTTTGGGGACGCCATGTCAATGATGGCCTGGCACTGGTCCGGGTTGGCCTCTATCCCACGTTGGGAGATCATGAAGCCTAAGAACTTGCCCCCGGCGACCCCGAAAGCGCACTTGGCGGGGTTGAGCCTCAATCGGTAGTGGCGGAGGATCTGGAAGATCTCCTGTAGGTCAACGAGGTGGTCGCCACCAGCCTTCGTCTTGACGACCATGTCGTCAACGTAGACCTCGATGTTTTTCCCGATGTTGTCTTGGAAGAACCTGTCCATCATACGTTGGTACGTGGCGCCCGCGTTCTTCAGGCCGAAGGGCATGACGTTGTAACAGTAGATGCCCTGTTCAGTGATAAAGGCCGTCTTGTCGACGTCCTTGGGATTCATCTTGATCTGATTGTATCCCGAAAAAGCATCAAGGAAGCTCAAGGTGGCGTACCCACAGGTGTTGTCCACCAACTTATCGATGCTGGGGAGTGGGTGAAGGTCCTTGGGGGTCGCCTTGTTAAGGTCTGTGAAGTCCACACACATCCGCCATTTGCCGTTGGGCTTGGGGACAAGGACGACGTTGGACAGCCAGGTGGGGTACTTGGTTTCCCGAATGAACCCGGCCGCCAGCAATTTGTTCACTTCTTCTTTGGCGGCAAGCTGCCGCTCTAGCCCCAGGACGCGTTTCTTCTGAAAGATTCCCGGGCGGTCATCAACATCGAGAGAGTGCATGACCAACTGGGGGTCGACGCCGGGCATGTCCGACGCAGACCATGCGAAAATGTCGCCGTTGGCGAGCAGAAAGTCAGATAGCCTGGCTTGTTCTTGAGCGGGTAAATCCGCAGAGATGCTCACTGTTCTCTCCGGGTGCCCGGGGAAGTGAATTTGGACGAGTGTGTCCGAAGGTTTGGGGCGTGCGCCCTCGACCTAGTACGACAGATAAAATGCGTATAAGTAAAGAGATGTAGTGGAAAATGAGTTCATTGAATAAATGATTTCATTAATCTGATAAAATGGGCGTCCGCCATGTGTAGGTCGGAGCGTACAATTAGAATGACATAAGGGGGGCCTTAAGCATTTTGTAGGAAAGGGAAATAAACATAGACATGAAAATGAAAAACAACTAATCTTAAGGCCGGGCGGCTAATCCACCCACTAGAAGTAGTTGCTAAGTGAAGGAGCGTCAGCCACTGATGTGGGATACCTCGTCGCGGAGGTCTGTGATCTCTGACGTGCCCATGTCTGTGTCCTCCCCGGCGGGCTCCGGGGGAGGGGAGTCTGGAATCCCTTCCATGAGTCGGCGGGTCTGGTACCCGGGATCGATCATTACGCGAGCCAGGCTTGTGGCATAGCAGCGGCGACCTTCGAGTTGATCTCCCCTTATACTCGCAGTTCCCCAACGTGTAGGGAATTTCATGAGTAGGTGGGCAGTGGAGATCACTGCTCTGAAAGCGTTGAGACTGGAGCGCCCGAGGATTGCGTTGTATGCTGAAGGAGCGGCTACAACGATGAAGCTGGCGTATGTAGCTGCGGTCCTCGGCGGGTCGCCATCACCCTCGAGGGTGAGCTTGGTTTCGAGTACCCCTTCGGCGGGCGTCCTTGTCCCAGCGAAGCCAATCAGAGGCTCGTTGAAAGGCTTCAGGGCGCTCAGCGGGATGCCCAGGTGCTCGAAGGCGTGAAAGTAGAGGATGTCTGAGGAGGATCCTTGATCTACCAGCACGCGCCGTACGTCGATCTCGCCTATGCGCGCCGTTATAACCATAGGCTCATCATACTCCACGGGCTTGAGCTCGTCGTGGGTGAAAGTGATAGGCGCGTGGATGTCTTCGTGCGAGCGCTTGACGCTCGTATAATGCATGCACATGATGGAGCGCATGATTTGCTTTCGGCTGTGGGGGGTCTTGTGCATGTGAATTCCCCCAGAGATGGTGTTCACAACGTTGCGGACGGGCGCCTCGGAATGCTTCGAGCCGCCACTTCCGCCCTCAGCGACCTTCCTGTTCTTCTGATGGGAGGCGTCCCCATCAGACTCCGGTCGCTTTTTCTGTTTGTACTCGGCCAGATGGCCGTCCCGGATTAGCTGCTCGATTGCATCCTTCAGAGAGATGCACTCATCTGTAGTGTGACCATAGCCGTTGTGATAACGGCAATGTTTGCTGGTGTCCCGAGGGCGGCCGGTCTTTACCGGGAGGGGCCGGGCTACCGGAAAGAACTCAAGGTTTCCGCAGGCGCGCAGGATCTCTGACCTGGAGACGGTCAGGATGTGGTATGTTGGGAACTTGCCCGTGAAGGGCGTGCGCTGGGCCCCTGGGGAAGAGTTGGAAGAGCGGTCGTGCCTCTTCCACCTCCCATTGCCATTCCCATTGGCGGGCTGAGTCCGGGTGCTTGTTTGGGCGTTCTGCATATCCTTCAGCTTGCTGAAGCGACTTTTGGAGGCAACCTGGTTGTCCTCCTTCAGAATGAAATCCCGAACCTGTTTCAACAGTGCGTCCAGGGTTTTGGGGTTGGCGAGCGCCAACTCGTTCGACACGTTGCCCGGGCGTAAGCCCTGTTTGAAAGCGTGGATGGCCACGCTGTCCTCCAAGTCCTCCACCTCGTGGCAGCGCTCGGAGAAGCGCTTAAGGAAATCCCGGAGGCTCTCGCTGGAGCCCTGAATAAGGTCTGCCATGACCGTGGAGGGTTTCTTGTACACGATACTGGTGGCAAAGCGCTTCAGGAAGGCGGCCTCCAGCTCGTCGAAGTTGTGTATGGAGTAATCGGGGAGGCGGGCATACCAATGAAGTCCCTCTGGACCAAGAGTGGTAGGAAAGAGCTTGCACTTCTTCCCTTCAGTGAGTGAGGCCAGTTGGACGTTTGCATGGAACGCCTTCAAGTGCAGATTTGGGTCTGCAGTTGGCTCGTAGGGGACCATCTTCACGGGCATCTTGAAGCCCTGAGGCACGATATCGCGCTGGATCTCTACGGCGAACGGTCCCTTCTGGGGGATGAAGGTGCCCGGCTCGTCTTCGAAACCAGCAGCAGGTGCGTTTTCTTGGGCCGAGGCGGCCGTGGTGTTACGGCGGCCGGGGTTCGACCCCTGAGGAGTGCTATGAACCGATAGGCTCTGGAATTCACGACGTAGGGATTCTGTCTGCTCCCTCATCATGCTGCGAAAGATGGCCATAATGTCCATGGCCTGGAAGGTCTGGCCCGTCGCGCCCATATCGGCTGGTGGTGCAACCCGAGAGGGCGCTCCCTCGTCTCGATGTTCCTCTTGTTCCTGATTTTCCTGGGAGCCTAGGGCGTGCTCCTGGGAATCAGAGGGTTCGTCCAAGAGCTGATCGCGAGGAGAGTCGCTGTGAGCCATAGAGAAGTGGAAATCACCTAGTTTAACAAGGTAAACGTGGGTGAGTTAGCTTTTGTAAAGAAAAAAGCAACAGAGGGCGGGCGTGAGAGCCCGTAAAGTTCAGCAGGTGAGGAGGAGAAGGTCCCCACAGACGGCGCCAATGATAAACTGGAAAATGGCTAGCACTTACCTAGTTCACCGGAATGGGCTGCAAGAGCCAAGAGTTGAGCAAGAACCTGCAAGAGCTTCACAGGGGGGCCCTGCGAAGTGTACTCCGACGCTCAAGTTAGTAAGAGAGTAATCGGAGAGTAAGAGAATTTCAGAGTGTCAGAAGTAGCTAACCTTGAACTGGTGAGATGGGCTCTATTTATAGAGCAGGGAGGAGAGAGGTGGTCAGCGTGCGGGGCGGACCACGTACTGGACACGATCTCCACCAGCGAAGATGGTGGAGGCCGAGATTTGCGGAGCAAGGCAATCGTGGGTGATTGCGTGTCGTGTTGCTAGGCGGGCGCCTAGAAACTGGAGATCGTGGGTATGAGCAAGTCAGTAACCCACGATCTCCCGTAGCGTGGATTGCGGAGCGGGGTAATCGTGGGTGACCACGTGTCATGATGGGGACGTGCGCCAAGACCCAGGATGGGTCACGGCCGCCCCTACTTGTGCTTAGGGCGCCCGATTGACTCGAGGGCATCTCGCAAGGTGCGGAGAGGAGAGAAGAGGCCCGGTGCGAGGGCCGTTTAGGCGTACGCCCAAATAGTGATGTATCAGTTCCCATTCAGTCTTTAATTAAGGACTAAAATAAGATTTTTCCCCTATCATTGTAGTTTATGGTATATAAGTTGAATCATAAGGACCCTTTTGTAATTTATCTTTTATATATAATAAATAAATGACATATATACAGGTATTAACATGTTATTTGCTCTTACTTCATATTCTTGTCACTTAAAATATTAATTACAGCCAGCTAGTGAGGTTAATTAGACTCAGACCCGGATAATCATAATTCATGACTATTGACTTTTCACAATGCAATCTAGTATTAAAAAAATCACTACGTGATCATATTCCTGCAAACAACCAACTGAAACGCTCGTTTTGAACTTTATTTAGTTATATTTCCGTTACAAAAATTCGTCATTATTTTAGCTGTCTTTATCTTTCTCTCTCACATCTCTCATTTTCTTTGAAATTTATTAAGTTATATTAATTTTTGCATTTTAAATATTACATTTTGATCCTTTGATAATAAATTTTTCATTTTAATCTCTAAAAGATAAAATTATAAGATTTAATATCCAAAAGATATAATTACAAGAATCAGTCTAATCCTTTTGTTACAGATACTGATTAAAATTGATTTTAGCAAATTATATTAATAGTTAACTACTTAAGTTATATTAAATTTTATTTTAAATATTACATTTTAGTCCTATGACATTTTTCCTGATGTTACAAAATTTCCTCTTTAACCTATTAATTAAATTGTTTTTTTTTAATATACAATTGCATATGTCTTCCAAAATGAATGATGAGAGAGAGAGCTAAAAAAAAGACAAGGTGAATTTTTTGCAACAGGAATATAACTTAATATAACTCAACAAATTCCAAAATGTGAGTTTCACAATTTTTTTTTACAAGAATGAGGTGATGAACTTTTGAACATTCCCCGCTCTGTCTGTATTCAAACCTTATTTTGAGTAATCAAAGTTTCCACGTTATTTACCAAAAAAAAAATTGATCAGATGAGTTAATTAGCTTCCATTATGGTTTTTCTTCGATCTTATTAATTAAGCAGGAGTATCTATATTCGATTGGGAAAAGTTGAAAAGGGCTAGATTTAGGTAAAATTCCTTATATCTTTGTTATACGGTTCTCCTATCATTATCAACATTTAACACGTGACAAAAATTTTATACATGATTAATCATGAAAGAGAGAGAATATTAAACACACTTTTTTGTATGACCAATCATTAAAAAAAAAGAATGTAAATCAAGCTTATAATTGGAAGAACCTTATATTAAAAATATAAGAAATTTTTCCTAAATTTTTTCTTTTAAGGAAAATATGTGAAGGATAAAATATGATTGGGATCCAATTAATGTGTTGCGGGATCCAATTAGATAAGCAAATCAAATGAGTGTGGAAATTGGACATATAACATATATATATATATATATACAACAAAATAGACAATGATAATGAAGACATATATATATATATATACATGTTGTAGAGCATATATATATATATAAACTCATAATTAAAATGAGGAAGTGTAAAAATTTTCACCTTTCTCCTTCTTCTTGAGGGCTAAAAATCGGTGATGAAGTGGGCATTCTGGTGATGACACTTGCGGTGAGTGCAGAATATAATGCAGAATTCACTACTCGGAACTAAGATATGCAATGATCTATCTAGTTATTATGGTTTATTTTATAGTATAATGATCACAACAACATTAGATCATCATATCAAACCTTTTAATTAAGCAGAGAAATATATATATATATATATACATATGTAGAGAATAAACCACAATAACTATGGTTTATTGTGGTTTATTGGTTTATTCAGAGAGAGAGAGTGGTTTATTGGTTTATGACTTTATTCAGAGAGAGAGAGTGGTTTATTGTGGTTTAATTGGTTTATTGAGAGAGAGAGAACCCTAAAAAAATATAGACAATGACAATGAACTTCAAAACTTCTTACTTCTCTTGTTTTTAATGAACCCTATACGACAACCCTATAAGTGGTACTTATAAATCTTAGACAGTGACGGCGTGAAAAAATGCTTTAATTTCAGATTTGTACGTTGTAGGTTGTACCATTGAATTTTAAACGCACAAGTCGGCCAGTGTTTTGTTCCACTATAATGAAGTAATCATTTACTTACATATGAAGTAATCATATATAAAAGCATTTCCGTCTACTTAAATATATATGAATGAAATATTGGGTAATTTGCAAACAAACAAAATTTTTGATACCATGTTGTCTCTATCGCTTCATTTTAATAAATTCCATTGCTCCAACTAACAAAGTTTTTTAACCGTAGGATTTGTCATTTGAGAAAAATTGAAAAAATATTGGGATATATGCAAACAAACAAAATTTTTTTTGCTTCATTCCATGGTTTAAAGTTTAAACCTTGAAAATGTTGGAGTACGAAACAGTGAAAATGGTGTCTATTTAACATTTAAAAATTAGACACCATTATATTGTGAAAATATCAAATTTTAAAAATATACTTTTTGAAGATAATTTTCGGGAATTTTATTGTTCATTCTTTTCTTTTTTTTTTTTGGTTGAAGGAATTGTATTGATTCACATAATCATCACATTCCAGCTGATTTTGATGGAAGGTGCACAGGAAGCTTCCCATATTGTTTCAAATAATCGGGTTTTCAATTAATAAAGTACTAGCGACAAACTCTTAAATGGAGTTCAGATTCGCGGAGGATTAGTCATTAGTCCTTCGGGCTGAGGGATACCTTGAGAAACCAAAAAAAATTAATGAAGTACAATCTCGTTCTTCTTATTTGAGGAAACCTATTATTTGGTCCTTCTTTTTTAATTGAATTAATAATTTGGTCTCTTATTTATTGAAATAGACTACTTAATCTTTTATTTATCATAAGCGTCAACTATTTAGTCCCTCAATTAGAATCCGCTAAATTACTTGATAACATATGACACCATTAAATGTCACTTTGGTATACTAGTCACCCAAACCAATCGAGCCGAACCAACAAATACAATTAAATCGGTCTAAAATTGAGTCAGACTCAAATATTTGTATTATACTTGAAATTTCTAAAAGACATAAACTATTGAAGCATTCACAAATCTCAAACCCTAGGTGGTTCTGAATAATTAAATATATGGTATTTAATGTGTTACATGTACACTTAACAGCCAGATCATCAATGTTAGTAAAGAAAATAGGCTACAAGGACTAACGAGTTGACATTTGTTATTTTTGAGGGACCAAATAGTCTATTTCAAAAGTGCAGGGACCAAATAGTTGAAATTGTGAAAAAGAAGGGATCAAATAGTCTATTCCAATGTAGATTGGGCTCAAAGAAGAATTTCAAAACCGAAAATGGAAAAGAAGAAGAGGAAACCTACTATTTGGTCTCACCTTTTTCACATTTTCAACTATTTGGTCCCTACATTTTCGAAATAGACTATTTGGTCTCTCAGAAATTAGAAATGTCAACTCGTTAATCCTTATAGCATATCTCA
The DNA here is from genome assembly GCA_003254925.1 of Chamaecrista fasciculata. Lineage (NCBI taxonomy): Eukaryota > Viridiplantae > Streptophyta > Magnoliopsida > Fabales > Fabaceae > Chamaecrista > Chamaecrista fasciculata. The sequence continues at coordinate 80,149 of QANZ01033917.1, forward strand.
TTACTAACATTGATGATCTGGCCGTTAAGTGCACATGTAACACGTTAAATATCACATATTTAACTATTTGGGACCATTTAGGGCTTGAGATTTGAAAATAATTCAATAGTTTATGCCTCATGGAAGCTTTACGTGTAATACAAATATTTGGGTCTGACTCAATTTTAGGCCGATTTAATTGTGTTTATTGGTCTGATTTGGTTAGTTTAAGTGATTAGAATGCCAAAATAGCATTTAATGATGCTATGTAAACATTTAACGTCAGATAGTTGGCGATTATGATAAATAAGTGACGAAATAGTTGACATTTTAAATTTTTAAAGAACCAAAGAATTGAATCTATAAAAAAAGATGGACCAAATAGTAGGTTTCTTCAACATGTAAAATAACTAGTGGTCTCATAAAGAAAGAAAGCCCCCAAGGCCCCGAGCAATTGAGAGAACACTAAGTCACTAATACATACTTATATTTGAGAGGAAGAGACTCCTAAAGTTGGAAATGTAAAATCTTCTTGTTCTTTTAATATTTTCTTATGAGCCAAAACCTTGTTTTGAATATTAACAATAGCTGCCATTTGCTTGTTGTGCTTATTTGTTACCCTATGAACCAAATAACCACGAAACCATGCTTGAATCTTCATCATTGACTTCATCGCGTTTCCAGTAATATGATTCTCTGGACTAAAAAAATAATCCGTATACCAAATTTTAGGTCTATATTAAACGTCTTACTTTAGAATTTTTTTTAGAAAATAACAAACACCGTACTTCAAAATTTTAATTGTCATACTTCCAATCTTTATATTTTATTAGATTTGTGATAAAAATTTAGAAGTGAAGAGAGTTTAAAAATTTATAGTTTTTCTCTAGACTTGACAAATAACACATTCGACTAAAAATTGAAAGATGTTAGAGATAAATTTTGAAAAAATTAATTAGATATTTAGAATCTACTATTTGTAATAATTTTTTTAAAAAAAAATTTAATGTTTTGAAGGACTGTTGTGAAAGAAAATTAATTTGTTTTGGAGAAAAATACTGATTCTAGTATTTCAAATGCTGCCCCCAAATTTTGTAAAGTTTACACAACATCCCCAACCTCCTCCTATTGTAAGCATTTCCTCATCTCCCTCGAAAACGCTCATCTCTTCCATTCCTCTACAACCGGCGCCATCGACAGTGCCGCCACCACCCTCCGTCGCCGGAGAACGCCACTGGCCGCCGTCGCCCTCTCTTCCTCTTCCTCCTATCGTGAGTTCTTCACCTTCTTTTCTCATTTTCGTATTCTATCCTTCCTTGTTGCAGAAATTTTGCTGGTTTTAGGGTGTTAAATGGGAGTTAAAAGCATGTTTTCAACACATTCCAACTCTTGATTCATGTCTTGGTTGATTGAGTTTTTCCAACTTTAATTTCAAGATTTTGGTCCTCCTCATATAAGGTTCGATTTCTGCTGTCACAGTCTGATTTGTTGCTGCTAGTTATTGATTAATGATGCATTTTAACATCTTCAAACTTTGGCCAGATGGTTGACTCAAGTTTCATCAAGTTTTTAGACCCAATAGAATTCTTGGGTAAACTTTAATTTGGGTTTTGGGCCAAAACTCTTTGTTTTCTTAAAATTAATGGCTTGGGTGAGTTCAATGGAAGATTAAAACTCTTTCTTTTTCTGATATTCCTAGTTTCATTTCTTTAATTTTCAAAGTTCAATCTTCATTTCATAATACTTCATCAGTTCATCTCATCTCAAAACGTAGTTGCCATAGCCGCCCCCATATGCAGTGCAATGAAGCTTGTAGTTGCCACTGTCGTTGACGAAGCTCGTCGATATTCTGTCAAAGTCTCGAAGTCGATGATCGCCGTTGCTACTGGTAGCCTAGTTCCTGGTATTCCTTCCATTATTTCGACCATTCTGATTCTCCATTTTCTGATGTTTTTTTTGCTTTAATACACCTTTATGTGTTACTCATTCAAAGTCTTTCTCTGTTTCTTTGTGCCGCCACCATAGTATTGTAGTATTTGAAAATGCATTTTATGTGTGCTGTAAGAAATGCTAGAATCAGGCAAAAAAAAAAAATGCTAGAATCAACTACATATGCTGATTTTGGAAATCCATGTTTTCATAAGCTAGTTGAACTTTGAAGCTCTATGTTTTTTTCATCAGTTCTGAATATCAGTGGCAGTTCTGATTAAGATTGAAACTTAAAACATTTGTTGATACAAATTTGATTAGTATAAAGTGCACATATGCACATATTCATTTTAGATTTATAGGCTTGTTCTGTATTTATAATTTTTATATTTAAAACAATTAGTATTTATTAATTATTGAATTATCTGGTTTGACCGGTTAGACCGATCAATTCAAATCGTAAACTGAATGCTTTTCCGAGTTTTTGATCGTTTCGATCCTGACAATATTGCTGTAAATTACAGAGATGAGCTAGCTCAATTTTATTCCATGAATGTTCGTCTTCCTCAATGACGATGAGTATGGCATGCAAAATTTTGATACATTATTTGGATGCTTATTATCAACTTCAGTGACCTTAATGGATGACAATCTCCATCACAACCCCCATGAGAAGCGTCGTCCTCTCCAAACTCAAAAACCATTTCTTCTTTCGCAATTCTTCACCTTCCTATTCAACCCGCACTAACTACATTGATCGCCAACTCATTTCTCTCTCCAAAAAAATCTCACTCTTCCAATCACTCCTTCAATTTCATGCTATTACTATCACAACCGGCAATTCCAACAATGTCTTCATTGCATCCAAGCTCATATCTCTCTACGATTCTTTCAACAACCCCACTTCCTCCACCTTGGTGTTTCATTCACTTGACGATTCCAAGGATGCTTTCTTTTGGAACTCCATCGTCAAATGCCACTTCTCCAATTGCAATTTCAGGCAAGCTCTTGGGTTTTACTCTCAAATGCGAGCTTCCGATGTTTTGCCCAACCGATTCACTATTCCCATGGTTGTTTCTGCATGTGCCGAGCTGGTGTTGCTGGGGTTTGGGAAGAACACTCATGGATTAGCTACAAAACTAGGGCTTTTCGCTGGTGATTCCGCGGTGGGTTGTTCTTTTGTGTTCTTTTACTCCAAGTGTGGTCAAATGAATGATGCATATCACATGTTTGGTGAAATGCCTGTGAAAAATGTGGTTGCTTGGACTGCTCTTGTAATAGGGTATGTGCAAAATGGAGAGAGTGAAAAGGGATTGGGTTGTCTTTGTGAGATGCATAGGATTGGTGAAGTTGATGTGAAACCCAATTTTAGAACATTGGAGGGTGGATTTCAGGCTTGTGGTTATCTAGGTGGTATCTCAGAAGGCAGATGTTTACACGGGTTAGTTGTTAAAAACGGTATTGATTGTTCACAAATCATACTGTCTTCACTTTTTTCTATGTATTGCAAATGTGGGACTCCTCAAGAAGCTTATCAGTCCTTTTGCCAATTGTCCAACAAAGATATACTGTCATGGACATCTGTTATAGGTATTTTTGCAAGGTTCGGACTGATGACTGAATGTATTAGGTTTTTCTGGGAAATGCAGGAAAACCAAATATACCCTGATGGAATTGTTATTAGCTGTATCCTATCAGGTTTTGGTAATTCCATGAATTTTTCTGAAGCAAAAGCATTTCATGGATTAATCATAAGGAGACATTATGTGTCTGATGAGCCAGTTCAGAATACGTTGTTGTCAATGTACTGCAAATTTGGAATGCTTGCTATAGCAGAGAGGCTTTTACATGGGTGTCAACAGAGCAAAGAGTGCTGGAACACGATGGTTTTTGGCTATGGTAGAAGTGGTATGAACGTGAAGTGTCTTGAACTGTTCCGGGAGATGCAAAACTTAGGTATTCCTTCTGAATCAAACAGCTTAGTTTCTGCCATTTCTTCATGCACCCAGCTAGGGGCAACTAAAATAGGAAGGTCAATTCATTGCAAAGTAGTGAAGAGTTCAATGGATGAAAATGTCTCTATTGCCAATTCACTCGTAGACATGTATGGAAAATGTGGTAACATGACCTTGGCTCGGAGAATATTTGATAGGATAGAGAGGGATGTCATCTCATGGAACACCCTCATATCATCTCAAGTTTATGCCGGGAATCATGAAGAGGCTGTGAACCTATTTAATAAAATGGTTGTAGAAGACCAGAAGCCAAATACAGCCACATTTGTGGTAGTTCTTTCAGCCTGTTCTCACCTTGCATCGCTAGAAAATGGAGTTAAAGTTCACCGCTTCCTTAACAGAAAAAGTCTCAAACTCAACCTACCCCTTGGCACTGCTTTGATCGATATGTATGCAAAGTGTGGACAACTAGAAAAATCTCGGCAGGTCTTTAACTCAATGGAGGAGAAGGATGTAATTTGCTGGAATGCGATGATTTCAGGTTATGGAATGAATGGAAATGCAGAATCTGCTGTGGAGATATTTCAGCAAATGGAAAAATCAAATGTTAAACCCAATGAAATTACCTTCCTTGTTCTTCTCTCTGCATGCGCCTATGCAGGGTTTGTTGAAGAAGGGAAGTACCTTTTTGATAGGATGCAGAGTTACTCTGTGAAGCCCAATTTGAAGCATTACACTTGTATGGTAGATCTTCTAGGTAAGTCAGGTAATCTGCGAGAAGCAGAAACTCTGGTTCTATCCATGCCTATCTCTCCAGATGGTGGTGTCTGGGGTGCTTTGTTAAGTGCTTGTGTAACTCACAATCAAATTGAAATGGGAATACGGATTGCCCAGTATGCTGTTGACTCTGACCCAGAAAATGATGGATACTATATGATGCTGACCAATATGTATAGCTCTATTGGGAGGTGGGAAGAAGCAGAAAAGGTAAGAAGGACGATGATGGAGAGATGTTCAATGGGAAAGAAAGCTGGTTGGAGTGTGCTCTAAGTAAGTTGTTAAATGCTGATTGGACTAGGAAGCATTGATACAGATACAGACATGGGACACAACACGATACTAATGCAGCATCATTAACATGATTTATGGTCTTTAATTGCGATTCGAAATGTTCCCTTGTTCTTGGTTCAAGCCCAAACTTAACAATGCTTCGAGTTGTTCAAATGCTCAAGCCTCAAGCCTAAGCTTCAGAAAAGTAAAAGGGGTGTTGGCAATAATGTAACATCCATCTCAATATGTGTTCATCCAAGTGTTAATAGATTATCCTCGTTCTCAGATTTTGCTACCTTTATGAATGTTTCCAGAGCTTGCTATGGGGTTAAGCCTGATGACAGGTGATTCATTTTTTGTTTCAGTAGAAAGTTTACTTTGAATAACAAGGTTTATAAATATGATAATTTTATAACAAAAAATGATTGTTCATAGCAATGAAAGTAAAATTTTGTAGAACAAAAATTATTATTTCATAAAAAATTTAGTGAATTGATATTTAAATACTTATGCGGGTGCATTTCATATTACCATTCTTGCCTTTATAATGGATACTGCAATGGTTTGGCCTTCTGGCTCGAACACAGAATACAAGAAACCACTAATTAGACAGAAAATTGCACTATGGTCACAGATATTTGATGTTCTTGTTTATATGTGGGGAAAAGCATACTGAGATCTTCTAATAGTTGCACATCCAATTCCTTTGTAAATCGTACAACACAACACAAGAACCAAGACACTAATACATCAACGTTTGCTTGCAGAAACACGAGGAGAAGACACTAAATAAAGATACACCAATCTATTTAAGAGGCCGAAAATGCTGAATCAAAAGCTGTTCCAACACTATTGAAGTGCTTGAAGGGGAACCAAGATGATTCTGACAATGGACATGATAAGAAAGAATCGTTTCACTTTGCTGCACCAACAAAGAAGATTGAGTTACCTAAGTATCCAAACTAAAAACATCATATCTAATATACAAACCCAAAGTTCTTTCTATGTTGAAAAAACTTATTTTTTGGTTCTTAAATTTGTTCCAAAACTAAGATTTACACTTTTTGGTCCATGATTTTTTTATAAACGTTATTATTTAGTTTTGGAAACTTATCAGCGGGGACTAAATAGTTGATGTTAATCAGGATCAAAAAGTATATTTTCAACATCTAGAGAATAGAATGTAGTTTTATGACAAATTTAAGACTATAAAACAGGTTTACTCCTTTCAAACATGAGATTACCTTGACATTCAGGGGGTGTTTTCAGACCGCATTTATGAGGCAAGGCAAATGCATTTCTGGGGTCGATACCAGCTGCCGGTAGCTGAGATTTGTAACCACAAAGACAAGGCAGATTGGCTTTACGAAGAACTGCACAACAACTCTTGGTAGGTGGTAACGGGTTTTTCCCGGTAATGGCTGCACGGCACAAGTTCAGTTTAGTGCATTCTATGTTACATATCACAGCAGCATGGACACCACCCAACAATGCAATGATCAATACTGCTACTAGCCACTGCACCATAGCTTTGGCAACTGTCTGAGCCATACTTTCCTTAACCAGGTACTGAGTAAGTAGGGGTTTAGATAGGTTTAGTCTATAATACTCTGTTTCCTGAATGTTAAATATATAGGTAAAGTCCAAGAGTTTTTGGAATATTTTGTATTGGGGTTTGCTATGAGGAAGTCGAGTTCTCACTTCCCAATAGCTCCACTTCACCTTTTCCTATATCTCTCTAAAAAATTAAACCCCTCTTCTTTCTCTTGCTTTTAGAAGAAAAGATTTAAGTAAATTAATGATTTAGTCCCTAAATGATGTTCAATGTCTCAATTTAGCCCTTAAAAGTTGAAATTATATGATTTAGTCCCTAAAAGTTAAAGTCACAATCAATTTGATCTCTTTGTTAAATATATCAGTCGAAATTATTGACAAATTTAATGTAATTTTAAATTTTGTTAAAATTTATATTAGATGATTAAGGTTAAAAAAAATCATATTTGTTGTTAAATTTTAATTATTATTCTAGCAAAAGGACAAAGTTGATTGTAATTGTATCTTTTAAGGACTAAATCATATAATTTTATCTTTTAGATATTAAATTGAGGCGTTTATCATTTTATATCGATTAATTATTTAATTTATTCAAAAAACTTTTAAAACATTGGTATCTGCCAATGGGAGCTCAAGTTCCCACAAGCAACACCCTTTTGCATTTGTTTAGTATAGCATCAATTGTTCTCTTTGTTTTAGGCGTGTCATGTGAACCCAGACTGTAGATGTTCACGAGACAAATTTACTTGAGAATTAAAATGAGGGATCCTTATTATAATCAAACAGAGAAAAACATACTCGAAATTGGCCCATTACTTTCTGATAAATAAAAATGGGTTATTGTGCTTAAGTCGTGGCTTTTTTATTTTGACAATCACCATCTAAACTGATTATTCATTTTTGTATTTTGTGCTAGATTTCTTTAGTCAAGAGAAAGAATGACTTATAAAACTTTGTTGAGCTGGTTTTCATTGTCAAAGACAAGGCACAGTGTTGAATTAGAAGGTAAATTTTATCATTTCATTTTTGTGAAGAAGTCAGACGATTAACAGTGGTGCTAATTTGTTCTTTTTGTCATATTATATATAATTGCTTTAAATACTGTCATCTATATTTTCTTATACTTTCTTGCGTTGCATGATTATATTTATTGCAAACACTAATTACTCAAGTCTCAAGGGATTTTCCCTTTCGTTGGCAATTGTTTATAAGTCATGTCTAACTTCACCAATTTAAGTTAATCAGAAATGTTTTTTTAAGTGAATCTCTGAATTATGGCTGAATAGCCCAGAGTTTCTTAGAAGTCACACCAATTCCTATTTGGATCTGTCAATATCTTTGAGAAAAAAGGCTTATAACGTGATTGGAGTTATTTAGCATTGAGTATCAAATGATATGAGTAGCAGGTCTAGTAGGTCTTCATAATGAAGCTTGTGTGTTTCTCTTTCAATCCAAATTTCTTAAACACTTTCTTTTTATATATATATATATAATCTATAATTTAATATTTAATTTCAGAACATAAGACATAAGCAGCAAATTAGATGGGCAGGCCTAGCGTAGCTCCTCCTATGTTTACATCCGATTCCTTTGTGACTTATACAAAACAAGAGACGAGACACTAATACATCAATGTTTGCTTGCAGACATAGGAAGAGAAGAAACTGAACAAAGATACATCAATTATTTATTTAAGACGCAGAAAGTGCTGAACCAAAACCTTTTCCAACATTAATGAAGTGCTTGAAGCAAACCAAGACGATGGTTGCAATGGTCATGAATCATGATCATAAAGACTCGTTTCACCTTGCTGCAACAAAAACAAAGATTCAGTTACCAAAGTATGAAAACTAAACCTCATCATATAATAAAATATACAACTCCAAAGATGCTTATATACTGGGAAAATTAATCATTCCGTCCCTATACTTTACTCAAATTTTTAATTTAGTCCTTACAGTTTTATTTTCTTAAATAAGTCCCTATACTTTGTAAATATTTAGATTTTAGTCCTTAGTAGTTAATACTCTAATTTCTCTTACAAATGTTGATTTAGAGTTAACATAAGATAACCAATGATAACATAAAAGTCCAATATTATTAATTTTTGTACGCTTCAATATGAATATTGATATCAATATATAATGAATTAACTTCGCATTTATTTCTTTATTTTTTCTACATAAGCTTTAAGGAAAATATTACTATCATTTGGTATTAATGACTAAAGTCTAAAGATTTATAAAGTATAGGGATTGATTAGAAAAAGCCGAGGTGCACTTTTGGTCCTATATCTTTTGGTCAGGTGCAAAATTGGTTCCATATCATTTTTGTTGCAGATTTAGTCTCATATCTTTGCAAAATTTCCACCGTCAATCCTACAACGTGGAACCTTTTGCAAATATATGAGACAAATTCTGTAATCTGGCCAAAAGATATGGGACCAAAAGTGCAACAAAAACATATACGGGACCAAATTGAGACCTGAGCAATAGATATGAGACTAAAAGTACACTTTGACCTTAAATAAACAGGGATTGAAAACTGAAGTAAAGTATAGGGATCAAATGATTGATTTTCCCTTATTTAATCATCAAGCCCATTCAAACTCAAGATATTTATTACCTTAACATGGAGGAGGTGTCTTGATACCACATTTACCAGGCAAGGCCAATGCATTTTTGGGGTTGATACCAAGTTTAGGTAACAGAGACTTGTAATTGCAAAGACAAGGCATATTGGCATGACGAATAACTTCACAGCAATTCTCAGTAGGGGGTGGGGGGTAATCCCCAGTGATTGCTGCACGGCACATGTTCAGTTTAGATGAATCTATGTTACATATTAATGTAGCATGAACACCACCCAACAATGCAATGAGCAAAGCTGCTACAAGCCACTTCACCATAATAGCTTTTGCAACAGTCTGAGCCATGCTTTCCTCCTTAACCAGGTACTGATGGAGTAGTAGTGGATTGGATTAGATAGGTCTAGTCTATAATGTTTTCTGCTGCTAGTGCTTCCTGAATGTTTAATTTATAGGTAAATTTTTCAAGTGTTGTTGGAATATTTTGCATTTGTTTAGTTTATTAGCATGAATTGGTATCTTTGTTTTAGGTGTCATGTGAAGCCAGACTGTAGATGTTCACGAGATAGGTTTACAATTAAAAGTAGGGATTTGGGGATCATTATTAATTATAATCAAACAAAGAAACATACTTGAATTGGCCCATTGCTTTGTAATAAACAAAGATGGGTTATTTTGCTTGAGACACGGCTTCTTTGACAAAATTATAAGAGTATATTAATTATTGAGAAAACTTACTATTTAGCCCTTGAATTTACTCTAAGTCAACAAATCAGTCTCTAAATAATCAAAATACACGATTTGGTCTCCAAAATATTTCAGTTGTCAATGATTTAGTCCTTAGTGATGATTTGGTTCCTAAATTTGAATAGATTTTGTACTTTTTGGTTCTTAAATTTGTATTGAACTAGTACTTTTTAGTCCCTGAATTTGTATTCTTTTTGTCCCTAAATTTAACATAGGGACCAAATCGTTGGCAATTGTAATAATTTAGGGACTGAGTCATGTATTTTAATTATTCAGAAACTGATTCTTGATTTGGCCAAATTGATCCTTTTTATAAGATATTAAAAATTTAAATTTAATGGCCAAATTTATGAGCGCAGTATCAAACAAAATCTATTGTCACATTAATTAGATTTGTCATTAAATTTCAATTAGTAGCTTAAACAAAATGACCACTTTGATTGTAATTTTATCTTCTAGAGACTATATTGATAAGTTTATCATCTTCCAAAGACCAAATCGTCAATTTACTTCTATTATAATCAAACAAAGATACATACTTGAATTGGCCCATTGCTTTGTAATAAACACAAGTGGATTATTATGATGTGAGGCATGGCGTTTTTTTGAGAAATTGCCAATCTAAACTGATTATCTTTTTGTATTACTGCAGTAGCTTGCTTTAGTTAAGACAATGAATGGCCTATGAATCTTAGTTAAAATGGTTTTCATTGTCAGAGATAGCCTACTAGCCCGTGAAGGCATAGTGATAGTGTTGAATTGGAAGGTGAATTTTATAATATAATTTTGTGAATAACTCAGAATATCAAAAGTGGTGCTATTTTGTTTTATTATAATATTTTATATATAATTTGCTTTAATGTCTGTCATCTCTATTTTAGTAAACTTTCTTGTGTGGCATGATTATATTCTTTTCAGACACTAATTACCCAATTCTCAAGGGATTTTCCCTTTAATGGTAAACAATTGTTTGCAAGTCACTTCTAACTACACAACCAATTTATGAGGAATGATATTAACATTTAGAATTTTTTATGTGAATCTCTGAATTATTGTTCAATTGCTTACCCAAATAATTTAAAATCCAATTGTTTATTAGAAGTCACACCAATTCCCTGGATTTTTCCATTTTGGATCTCTCAGGTCTCAATAGCTTGGAGAAAAGCCTGACAACATGATTGTAGAGTTTAGACAGATTAATTGAGTATAGTGTATAAGTTTGAGTAGCAAGTAGGAATGGCCAAGGACCAAAATGAGAGAAAAGTGTTAATAAATTAATGAGATGGAAATTATTTTAAACCGAAGTTTGGATAGAATAGTGTCGAAGGATTAAAAGTGAAACTTTTGAAAAGTATTGACAAATATTAGGGTCTAAAATAGATTTTACCACACTCATGTCGCTAATTAGGTGTTACAGAAGATTTTATAAGGGTAGGCCCATCCAACTATATGGCCTTTGTGGGCTGGTCCACTTGCTTTTACTAATATACACCATCCTTACCATTCATTTCCTTCCCTTTGTTTTCTGGTTCTTTTTTCCTTTTTTTGGTAACAAAGGAGTACAACTCAAAGCAAAACAACAATTATCCTGCCAAATCACCCAATAACAAAGCTGTAATCAGTGGGTTGCAATGTAAATTGGCTCAGAATCCAATAAATTACAATGTATAGTCTTCATCTCTCGTCTCTGCATCGTCTTCACAATCTCTGAACAGTGTATTTAGGGTTTTAAAAAAAGAGAACTAATGGCTTTCTACAGCCATGGATGGAGCTTTGAAGCTCTATCAATGGCATTTAGGATTTTTTTTTTTAAAAAAAAAGAGAGAGACGTGGAAACGAAACAAAAATGGCGGTGGAAACCCAGGAGGAATATGACACTGTTCATCTTATACTCTTGGGTAAAATACCATTTTGGCCCCAATCTTTCACTTTTTTATTTCGCTCGAGTCCCTGCAGCAACTGAGAGGGACCTTTTTGAAAATAAAAAAGTAGTCTTGTGGTGATTGTGAAAAGATAATTTTAGTTATTTTCCTTTTGTATCTATTTTACATTCCCTCTATTACTTTCTTTTTTCCTCACAATTTTTCCTTTGTAAAACTATTTACTTACCTTATTTTGTACCAAACGGAGCCAAAGTTGGTACTCCATCAAGCAGAGTCCCAAATAGGGGTGTATAAGACCTAGCCCGGCCCAGACAACTCGTTCTGACTCGGGGTGTTCAGGCCATGCCGGGTCCCGGTCTAGCTTCTCTAGACCCGTCTAAGGCCAAGGAACTCATTTTTTTTAAAAAAAAAATCTTTTACCACTAAATATTTTTTCAATTATAAAAAATACATATGTATTATTATTTTTATCAATTGTATATTAAAAAATATATAAAATATATATTTAATCTCAATTAAATTAATATTTTTTTAACCAATAAATCAAATTAAATGTCTTTATTAATAAAAACATAATTAAATTGATTCATAATTAATTTTTTATTAATATATATAAATTAAAAAATATAAAAAATAAATAAATGACTTGGATTAAAAAATATAAAAAATTTTGGCCTAGTTAGGCTGGGTCTCAGGTCTGGCCAAAACCTGACCCGGCTCGTATATACTCCTAGTCCCAAAAATCTGCAAATCGTTTCTATGTCTCATTGCAGCACCAGCCATCCACAATAAGTCAATAACTATGAGTGATTCTCACTTGCCAATCTTTATTACAAAGATCTTTAGCCCCGAATCAAGAGTCTTCACTCTTCATCATAAAAGTCCACCACTACACTAGTCTAATTCCCCCAAAACTCAACAACCAAAACATTGTAGTTTACCAACAAATTTATTAAATCCAGCAATCCAACATCTCATACCATCACAAACCACACCCTTACAAGGGTCCCTTAAAGGTAAGCAACCCAACCCGTCAACTTGCATAAATTAACTCAACCTACAGTCAAGTTTATGGATTGGGTTGAATTTAAAATTTTCAAATAGTACACTTGCAAATTTGTGATTTGTTAACCTAATCTAACCCGCAAACTTGTACATAATTTTTTTTATTATTTTTTGTTATTTTATAAATACTTATGTATTTTTTAATATATATTTTTGTATGTTTTCTTATATGTTTATATTGTTAATTCTTTATAAATAAAATATTTAAATTTTAAAATTTACTCGATTACATATTGGTATTACATTTATATATATCACGGAGTGTATTTTAGTTTATTTATATAAAATCTTTAAAAATTTTTAAAATTTTTGTTATATGTAGGCTTTTTTTTATTCATTATTTACAAATTTATAATAATATTTTTTTATTATAAAAATTAAAAATATTTTTAAAACAAAAATTATATACTCAACACGTATGTTTAATTTAACCCAACCTGTAGATTGGTGCACCCCTATCCCATATCAAAATTCCTATTAGATTCATCCACATTTACATTTATAAAAAAGAAAATTAAAAACTACAAAGTATATTCTCCAGAGAATAAATCCTAATTTAGGATAAGTTCAATAATAAAAAATATGTTTCTTTTTTATTTATTTATTATAAATGTTCCCCTCTCTACATATACATAGTAGCCTACTAGTAAATTAATATGGTAATGATATTATTAATATTATTTGACACATTAGTCCACTTTTGAATAAACGTTACAAGAGGAGTAATCAAATTACAAAAAGAACCATTGCTATTATGATTTCCCATCATGAACCATTGCATTATTATGCCTAATTAAGCAAGAGGATGAAAATTATTATGACCTAAATGAATGTAGAAGATGAAGAGCCCCTAAATAATCCAATATGTGAATTAATATGTAAAAAAGTGTGTCTTACTTACATTTATGGCATTATTAGTTGGTTCACCAATAATGAAACAACAACATGAATATAATGATATATATGTATGTTGAATTGTTGATGGAGTGATAAGTGAGCACATACTTAATTAATGTGGCGTGGAAGCACATGTCTAGCACCACCCACATATGGGTCGGTTTGGCAGGTGGCAAAGACATCAAGCCACCACTAATAACCAACAAACATCCAAATCCAAACATATTATATAATATATATATAGATATAGAGTATACAAATAATTTAATCTCTGAAAGATTACTGAATTAATAATTTAGTCATTGAAAAATTAAAATATACAATTTAATCACTGATAGATCAAAATATATATATTTATTAGTTTTTTTTATGAACTAAATAGTATATTATTTTAATCTTTCAGAAATGAAGAATAGACCTTTTAAAAAAAAATATCTCTAAAATGTCACTTAAATTGGACGAAAAAAAAATAAAATGTCACTTAAATCAAGAAGTGGAACTATAGTTTATTCATGTTGAAAATCTCATTAACCATGCGATAAGTTTTTTTAGTGATAGAAAAGGATAAAAGATAAATTATAATATTTATTTACATTTTTTTTATAAAAAACTATAGGTCAAATATCATTTTGATACTCAAACTATGGGGTAAGTTTCATTTTGGCCCTAAAACTAGTTGTTCTATTTTGATTCTCAAACTTTTACATTTATTCTATTTTGGTCTCTCAAATGTGATTTCGTCTGATCTCTATCGTTATTTCTAATATGATAGTTAAGATGGACCAATTATCTTTTTTTTTTTTGGCCTGAGACCAATTCTCTTTCACATGTGTCATAATAAGTGAGTTGACAAAGAAATAAAAGAAAATTAATCACAATTTTTTCTCTAATTTGTGACTAAGAATTATTTTTCTTTCCTTTTATCAACTCACATATTATGACATATATAAGAGAGAAATGATTCATCTCAGTTGTCCAATACTATAAATTATGGTAGAAATTAGACAAAATCATATTTTGGAATCAAAATGAAATAAAAAATAGTTTTAATACCAAAATAAACTTACCTCATAATTTTGAGGACCAAAATAACCTTGCCTTTCTGCCTGGCGTAATTTTATCAACAATCAACGAACGACCACAGGATCAAACCCCACAACGTAAAGCACAAAATCTCGTTGCAGAGCTAGACAATGCCAAAAAGGTTCATATGCAACATCTATTTCACAATTCCCCATACTCTCGCGCGTACAACTCAATGTGTAAAATTAAGTGTAAATTTGGTCTCATATCTCTTACTCAGTTTTCAATTTAGTCCTATATATTTTTTTGTTGCACACTTAGTCCCATATATTTGGGTTAGTTCCCAATTTGGTTTCATATTTATAAGTCAATTACAGAATTAGTCTTATATTTTTGAATTAAGTGTAGAAATGATCCCATAACAGTTGATCTTTTTGCAAAGATACGAGACTAATTCTGCAACTTAACCAAAAAAATATGGAATAAAAAATGATGTGAGATTAAATTGGGACCTTTTGCAAAAATATAGAACCAAAAGTGCAACAAAAAAAGATACATAAGAACTCAGCAACATATATGGGATTAAATTTACACTTTAACAAAAAAAGAAGAAAAAAATTCATGTAAAATAAAAAAGGCCAAAGTCCTGTTTTGGTCCCTCTGTTATGCTCATTGTTCTAAATAGGTCCCTCAGTTATTTTTGTTCCATATTTGTCCTTCAGTTATCCAAAACTTGTCAAAGTTGGTCCCTCTAACGTTTTCCATCCATTTTCCGTTAAAAAAAAAGGAAAAACAATCTTTCATCCCCAAAAATTTTATTTTCTTATATTAAGGTCCTTTTTTTTTATAATAGGATCAAAACGTAAGAAAATGAAGTAAATTAAGATTTTAAGATTCTAAGAGAGAGAGAGAAAACTTTTGTGTTTTTGGGCAAATTCATTTAAAATCTTAATTTACTTCATTTTCTTATGTTTTGATCCTATTATAAAAAGAAAAAGACCTTAATATAAGAAAGTAAAATTTTTTGGGATGAAATTTTATTTTTCCTCTTTTTATAACGAAAAAATGGATGAAAAACGTTAGACGGACTAACTTTTACAAGTTTTGAATAACTGAGGGACTAATATAGAAAAAAAAATAAATGATGAACCTATGTGGAACAATGAGCATATCAGAGGGACCAAAATAAGACTTTGGCTCAAATAAAAAAAACCGAGTATTGCGTGAATCGTGTAGCATTCACGAAAAACGCTTCACTCTCCTTCCTTCGTCTCTCTTCTTCTCTCCCGCGACGACGAAACTAAAATCGAAACGCTCTTTCTTTCTCTCTCTTCCCTCTCCATCTTCCTGCATTCATTGTGCTCTCGTCGTTGCAGTAATGGGTGGTTTTTACTGGTACGTGTTAATTAATTAATTATACCGGCTTATTGTTAATCAATACTATTTTATTGTTTTCATTTGTTATTTTTCTACTAGATTGTGATTTTTATTATTATTACATGATTTGGTTGATGGAATAGGAATATATACTTGTTTAACGTTTCGTTGTGCGGGATAATAAATCCAAGCATCGAAAGTAATAAGGAGTGTATATATATATATATATATATATATATNATCTAAATCTCGCCAGTTGGAAAGTTTGTTTGTATTTAGTGTGTGAGAAACTCTAGAACTACACCGACTTTGTTGCGCGGTGCTTTCTGTTGTTTGTCATTATCATTATCATGTCAGGCATTGTTAAATGAATCTATCATCATCATTCAAACACTCTAGGTAGGAAGATTTGTTGAGAATTCATTCAACTATCTTTATCCAGACTCTATAGAATTAGAATGCGTTCTTGGTCATTTTTGGAAAACGGGTCTCCCATAAATTATTGTAACAAATTTCCTTTTGTGTCTATCCTCTGTTGTCCTTATTTTAGCTTCTCTGTTATAACAGCGTTGAACTAATTGGTGACTTCCCGGAGCTAAACCGCTTCTGGCTTAGATTGTAGATTGCTCGTATATTTCTACGAGAACGTGTTTAATTGGATCTGGAGTAAGGTGTTTAACTTTACTAGTTTGTTAGTATTACGAATGTTTTTAGCTTTCAATCGAACATTTGTATTCTGGGGTGCTGTTCTTAGATTTTATTTAGCTCTCAATCCGGTGTTTTTGATTCGTAGAGATGTCAAACTACGTGGGTGTTGTGGTCTCTGATCAATGGCTTCACAGCCAGTTTACACAGGTTGAACTTCGCAGCCTGAAATCAAAAGTGAGTACATTGATTTTGTTGCTTCTTTTATATGGCCATTGGATCCAATTCCAATGTAAATTGCGTTGTATCTATTTCATTTTGTCTTTGTGACTTAGTTGGCCTTTGTTTTTATGGTATTGTAGTTCATCTCTGTAAAAAATAAAAAAGGAAAATTAGCATTGGGAGATTTGCCTCCTTTAATGCTTCAGCTAAAGCCATTTAAAGACTTGTACACAGAGGAGGAGATTATGGGGATATTGGGTGAGTCAGTCACTGACTTGACCTCTGAGATGGATTTTGAAGGCTTTTTAAGGGTCAGTAATTTTATGCATTTTGCTTCCTAACTTTTTAAGAGTCATTGAGTTACAATAGTGGATGTTACCTTTAAATATAATATATATTACAGGGTGGTAAATTATTCCATTTTTCATACAGGTATATTTGGATTTACAAAGCCGAGCCACGGAAAAACAAGGTGGTAAAAAGAACTCTTCAGCATTTCTTAAGGCAGCCACAACCAACCTAGTTCACACCATCAGAGAATCAGAAAAAAAATTCTATGTGGCTCACATAAACAGCTACCTTGGTGACGATCCATTTCTGGGACAGTATCTTCCTCTGGATCCATCTAGAAATGATCTATTTGAACTTGTAAAGGATGGAGTTCTCCTGTGGTATATATATAACTGGATTATGCTTTGCTTTCCTTGAATAAATGGTTTTATTATATACTTGATTTTGTATGTCTATGCTTTATGCAGTAAGCTTATCAATGTTGCTGTGCCTGGGACTATAGATGACCGAGTCATCAACACTAAACGAACTCTTAATCTATGGGAGAGGAATGAGAATCATACACTCTGCCTTAATTCTGCCAAAGCTATTGGATGCACAGTGGTTAACATTGGCACACAGGACTTAGTTGACGGAACAGTGAGTTTTATTTACCTTCTTAGCTCTCCAAAATTGGAAATGTGACATCAATGCTCCTATTGCTTAGTAGTTAGTACCTATGACCTTATTGTTTGGTTGTTTGTGTTGCAGCCTCATCTTGTTTTAGGGTTGATTTCTCAAATCATAAAGGTAAATACTTTTTCATGCAGTATATATTTTTCCTTAGGTTACTTAATTTGGCTGGATCCTGAGAATGGGTTGTTTCCGGCTTGCTTGATATTGGTCTTTTTTGGCTTGGGATTATGATTACTTAGTTGTTTATTCTCTTTTTTTACGTCCACAATCTTGCCAATTTTAGATTCAACTACTGGCAGATCTCAACCTTAAGAAGACACCTCAGCTTGTGGAATTGTTTGAAGACAGCCAAGTAATTAAATATACAGAATTCTTTTTTCTTTCTTTCAATAAGAGTTCTTGTTTTGCATTCCAATTTTGATTTTATTTTATTTTATTTCTCTAACTGATATCATCAATTTTTTTTTGTCTCAGGAGATTGAAGATCTTCTCAGTTTGCCCCCTGATAAGGTTTTGTTAAAATGGATGAATTTTCATCTTCAGAGAGGAGGCTTCCAGAAGACTGTCAAAAATTTTTCTTCTGATCTGAAGGTATATGTATATATATATGCCCACTCTAGTAGCATTGTATGCATAGGAATTGATTTTTCAGATGGTTGGGACTAAAAAGTGATGTGCATATAGTTAAAACATGACTAGTTTCAATTAATTGCAATCCAGAAAATTAGACAATTTTCTATTTGAAAAAGGATTTCATGATCTATTTTTTTATATTTGTTATATGAGTAACTTTTATATCTTCTTTATCGTGAGATCTGAAGAATTTAATTTTGGATTTGTTATATTTTCCTCAATCGTACCTTATTTATTCAATATAACTGATGATATTATTTTATTGAATTATACCTTGGTATTTCTACTGTTAAATAGAATTTAAAGGATGAACTTAAGTGGCTAATGATTTCCCTGTTGGTCTTCATATCCTGAATGGCACTGCCACTACATTGGTTCCTGTGTTTGATGGGTCGGCTAATTCTTGTTTCCCTCACATTGTGAACATCTTGGGCTTTAATTTTGTCAATGAACATATATTTTAATTAAAATTGGAAAGGAAAGGTTGCTTAAATAATAGCAATGGGCCTCTAAATTTCTAAATGACCTAGCCACCCTCGTGTTTGAATTGGATATTTTGATGAAAATGTTCGAAGGGACTTACAAGATTAAATTTTATTAAATTGTCAGAATCTTTAAAATCTTGTACTTTTAAAAAAATTTACTACATATTTATAGTAAGAATTAAGTGAAAACTGTCACAAATTTATCATGCCTTTCTCCTTTTCTACTTTTCCTTTTTTGTTTTTTTGAAATTAGATCAAGCTTTTATCAACTTATTCTTGCCCATACATTTACAGGATGGAGAGGCTTATGCTTATCTTCTAAATGTCATTGCTCCTGAACATTGCAGTCCATCCACCTTGGATACCAAGGATCCTAACGAAAGGGCAAGGATGGTACTTGAACATGCAGAGAGGTTGGGATGCAAAAAATACTTGACACCAAAGGACATTGTGGAGGGTTGCTCAAGTCTGAATCTTGCGTTTATAGCACAGATATTTCAACATAGGTGTGGAATGCACTTATATGTTAAAGTTTTTGGAGTCTTTAGTTCGAAAAACATATATTAATACGTAGAAAAGATGAAATATAAAATACACTGAGAAATGTTTTACTCCTTTTCACTATTTCAAAATATAATAAAAATTCTTACTATTTAGTTTACATTTAAGAGATTAGAAGTGTATTTCAAGCCACTAGTTATTAATATTCGTGTTGTTATTATTTTGCATCTGTGTAATATTAGTTAGGGAAAACTATGGACCTGTGCACTTATGGTGAGTTTTTATAAGCACAAAGATGCGAAGACATACAAAATAATGTTGAGTTACCTCCAGAGAAGACGAACTGAAATAAAGTATTTTCCTTTTTCACTGGAACTTGGATAAGGATAACCAGTGTATTGTTGACCTAGATAATTATGGCTTTTTATTTTTGCTCATACGAAAATATTTTGTTTAAGCATCACTAGATGGATGTGTTTATCTCTGGGATAAGTTGGTTAATTAGAGGCATGCACAATGCAGGAGTGGCTTATCTACAGATAGTAAGAAGATGTCTTATGCTGAGATGATGACAGAAGATGTGCAAACTTCTAGAGAAAAGAGATGCTTTCAGCTGTGGATCAATAGTCTTGGAATATCTACTTATGTAAATAATCTGTTTGAGGATGTCAGAAATGGGTATGTTTCATTTTCTTAAAGCCATATCTCTTGTATATGGAGAATTTCAAAGTTTATATGAGGAAATTTTAATTAATTTCCAATAGGATGTCATATTTTTGTGCACTGATTCTACCTCCATGTTTCCTGCTTCACAAATATAAACATACAGCTTCTCTCTGTCATTTGTTTTCATGAGTACTGGGAATATGATATCCAAATCTAGGCTTCACTAAGTTCTTCATGTGTTGATTTTTATTAATTTTCAAACAGATGGGTACTTCTGGAGGTGCTAGACAAGATTTTTCCAGGATCAGTTAACTGGAAGCAGACAACAAGACCTCCAATTAAGATGCCATTCAGAAAAGTAGAGAACTGCAATCAGGTCATAAATATTGGAAAAAAACTAAGATTCTCGCTAGTCAACGTAGCTGGCAATGACATTGTTCAAGGAAATAAGAAGCTCATTCTTGGTAATTATCCCTTATCACAAAAAGTATTGAATGAATGACAATATGAAGCCAATTCTTACATTTATTTCATTAATATCTTTTTTATCTTCTGATTCTTGTTGTCTCTAAGCCGATAGACTAAAGTTTAAAAGTATTTTATCAGCTTTCTTGTGGCAGTTGATGAGATTTACTATGCTTCAACTATTGAAAAATTTGAGAACTCACTCCACGGGGAAGATCACTGATGCTGATATTCTGAAATGGGTAAACAGGAAAGTGCAGAACAGTGGCAGAAATTCTCAGATACAAAGCTTCAAGGTTTTTAAGTTTTCCTGCAAAAAGAAAATTTCAACAATCATAAACTAAAATGATGAATTTTTGGGCAATATAATATCTGAAATGTAATTTATGTGCACAGGATAAGAGCTTGTCGAGTGGTATCTTTTTCCTTGAGCTTCTTAGTGCTATAGAGCCTAGGGTTGTCAATTGGAACCTTGTTACCAAGGGTGAACGTGGTATGGCTTTCTTCTGAAGATGGCATTTGCTATTTCAGTAGCATCACCAATTAGTTAAGTACACTTACTCTTTTGTTGATGATATCACAGATGATGAGAAGAGGTTGAATGCTACCTATATCATCAGTGTTGTCCGAAAGCTTGGTTGCTCCATCTTTCTGTTACCTGATGATATTATGGAGGTGTGTTTTCTATACAAGAGTGTTTCATTCATGTTTCTTATATACATACCTTCTAATGATCAGAAAATGAAAGGTTGATTTAGCACTATTGGTTGTTTGTGATCTAGAGTGGGCCAAAATGATGGGTCTAGCCATCTAGGCCGGCACCTGACATATGAGCCAATGGGCTTAAATTGAGCCCATGGATCAGGAATTCTCACCTTTAAAGCTAAGTTGAGAAGCTGGTGCTTACCACCAAATTTGAAAAAAAAAATTAATAAATCATCCTGATGCTACTTACGATGACAAAAATAATGGGATGTGTGTAGTGGGTAGAAGTAGTAGTTACAGAATACCCTTTGTCATTCTAATATTCCATAGATATTGTATTACTTTAATAACCAAAAGTATGTTGTCTGTTCCAATCTCACCCTTTGGGTGCTACAAATAAAAGTATAAAACCAATCAACTCAAATTTGTGAAGAGATTGAAGTGATATGAAAATTACAGGAATTAGTTTATTATGACACCATCTTTAGAGGATCAAGATAGTGTTTTTGACTAGATTAATTAACAAATATTTCTTGGTTTTTTCTGATCTCATGGCAGGTTAACCAGAAGATGATTCTCATACTTGCTGCCAGTATAATGTATTGGTGCTTACAGCAGCCAGATGAAGATTCAGATTCATTTCCTTCACCTGCTAGCACATCCACTAACATCACACCCGATGCATCTCCGGCACCGTCAATTTATGGCGAAGATGAAAGCTCCTCCCTCTACGGCGAAATCTCCAATTTTAGTACTGACGATGCCACGTCTGACACAACAATCTCCTCACAACTTGAGTATGAGGGTGTTCTTATGGCGGATGAGCCATGATGGGGCTTCTTGTGAGATGCTATAATCCCTTTTAACACTTAGAGATCACACGTAGTGAAACAGAAAATGTATGAACTGTATTTTGTAGAGCAGGAAATTTCAGAAAAAAGATTTAGAAGAGACTAGATGTAAATAAAACTGTACAAATATAGCTAGGGGGACAGGAAGATACAGTAGGGGTTGTAAACTATTTCTCACTTTTTTGTTTAGTAGGTTTTGTTGCTGCAAAATGCAAAATGTATTCTTTTAGTGCATAATATTTTGTTACCCCTGCAAGATAAACATGGGAGTTAATAAATTTTAGTTCAAGTTCATAGAGAATGGAGAGTTCGTTTCATTGCCATATTTATATCTTACTTATAAATGATAGAAATCTTTTCAGTTTTAGAATTAAAATGTTTTAATATACCAGTCATATATCTTTTATATTATTGTCATGACTATCTTATTAATGTCTTTATTATATTTGAAATCTTATGAATTATATATAGTATTTGTCTAATTTCAAAAGTTACATTTAGAACATTTAATAAGATTTAAACATTTTGACTTCTACAGGATGGTGCATAACAAATTAACAGCAATATAAAACTCTCCTTTTCATCACTTCTGATCTCTAAACTTGACATGGTGATGGTATTAAAGAAACGTAATTTTCTATCATCAATCAACTTATGGCACATAACTCTCCTTTTTTTGTCTAGGGAATTCGCAAAATGAATGAGGGATTAAATACAACAATTTTAGGAGGAGCTAAGTTGAGGCATAATGCAAAGCAAATTGAAATGCCTTTGTGGCTTTGTCCAACAATAAATACATACAGTTCCACCCTTGAAAGACACTGATGATTCACAAGGGCGAAAACATATTCTCTGCAACCAATCTATGACCCATATTTTCTAAATTAATAAAAAAGGCCAAAGTCTCAAATTAGTCCCTTATGTATGGGGTAGATTTCAAATTGGTCTATTATCTTTCATTTGTTTTTGATTGGTCCTATATGTTTTTATGATGTTTTAAATTAGCTCCAAAAATACTTTTTAGACGCAATTTGACCTCATTTGCTAGTGATCTTAATTAGGCAGAGAAAAAACTCTTTAAAAGTTAGCACACATAGCTTTTAATTTGTCGTATTCGGACTTCAAACGAGAGAAATATAACCAATTTTACTTGTTTGATCGTGAAACGAGTTGCCCAAAGTACTCATCAAAAGAAACTCGTAACTCTGA
This sequence comes from Chamaecrista fasciculata, assembly GCA_003254925.1. Lineage (NCBI taxonomy): Eukaryota > Viridiplantae > Streptophyta > Magnoliopsida > Fabales > Fabaceae > Chamaecrista > Chamaecrista fasciculata. The sequence continues at coordinate 103,543 of QANZ01033917.1, forward strand.
ATTCATCTCATTTGAACTTGAGATAAGAGATATATGACCATATTAAGTATTTTTTAGATCAATTTAAAACATCTTGAAAATTTAAAACATGGTATAAGGGACTTTGGCAAAAAAAAAAAGAAAGAAAGAAAATTATATTTGACTAAATATGTATGTCAAATAATAAATATAAAAATTGTACAACATATAAACAAGGCAATAGACAAAAATGTTTAGGATAATCTTATGAAAAACTAGAGTTCTAGAAGCTTTAGTTCTTTAAAGTTGAATTATCTTAATAATATTTTTACTTTCACACGAGTATAAAGTATTCTTTCAGTAACCATATTGAAGTATAACCTAAAAATAAACAACAAAAACTCTTCAAAATTTTAACCATATATTGGAAACAAATTCAATATAATTATTTGGTCAAAACCTGAAATTAGTTCCCATACCCTAGATTTTAAATTACTCATAAATGCTTCATTTGTTTTAAATTGGTCATACATTTTTTATAATTTTTCAAATTAGTCCAAAATTATTAAATGTAGTCATATCTTTATCGTTTCAAGATCAAATATTATGGTTTCAGAACTATTTGTTAACTTATAAAAAGGTTTTTATTTGTCCAGTTCAACCGTCAACAAATGAGGTCAAATCACACTTTGAAAGTAGGTTTAGGAGTAAATAAAGAATCCTAAAAGTATAGTTTCAAACCTATTTTCGAGATGCGATTTGATTTCATTTGTTAATGGTCTCAATTAGATAAAGAAAAATTTCTTCAAGAGTTAAAATATAGTTTCAAACTCGTTACATTCAGAATTGAAATAAGAGAAATATAACCAACTTCGTTTGTTTGATCATAAAACAAGCAACCTACTTTCAGGATCTTATTTGACCTCGTTTGACAGTCTCAATTGGATAGAGAAAATATTATTCGTAAAAAATAACTCATAGTTTTGAAATCAACGCATTCAAACTTAAAAGGGATATATTATCATATTTAATAGTTTGTGACTAATTTGAAATTTTTTGAAAATATAAAAAATCAATATGATATAAATAAAATATTTCGGACTAATTTAGAATCTACCCCAGAAATTTGAGACCAATTTAAAGTTTGACCTAATTATTTCTAAATATCATACACTCATTGATTACACCCGCCCAAATGACAGTCTCATCCAGGGTAAAAAATGGAGAGACACATATACTTTCTTAATATTACAAGTTATATGATCTCCAAAAACACCTTGATAGGTATATTACCATCAGCCTCAGGCATCACCATCACTCACATAAATAGGCTCAATCCACTTTGTAAGCCACATTAATGATTCGATTAAAATTTATTTTGGTTCTCAAATTATGAAGTGAGTTTCATTTTGGTCATAAAACTATATTTTGTTCCGTTTTAGTCCTTAAATTTTCACATTTATTCCATTTTTTTGTCAAGTTTATGTCGTTATTTCTAACCTAAAACTAAAATGAATCACTTATCTCTTATATGTATTATAATAAGTGAGTTGAGAAAGAGAAAGAAAAATTTTCAATCTTATCATATATTAGAGAGAAAATTGTAATTGATTTTTTTAAAAAAGATTGATTTTTTTTTTTATTTATCAATTCACTTATTATGATACCAATGAGGGATAAATAGTTGATCTCATTGTTCATGTTAGAAATATTAGCAAAAACTAGATGAATCACATTTTGAGGACCAAAAAAGAATAAATATGAGAGTTCGAGGATCAAAACAAAGAAAAAAACAAATAAATTTATGACCAAAATAAAACTCATCCCATAATTTGAGGACCAAAATGATTATTTGACCTTAATGATTCTCACCAGACAGCAAACCGCCCTTCCTTACTGAATTGTGTATTCCTTATGAGTTATGTCGGCCAATGAAGCTAGCTACTAGCTAGAAACAGATAGATAGATATATAGAGAGAGAAAGTGAAGAAAAACACATACTAGCTAGAGAGAGAAACACAAAAGAGATCCATATAATGATGGACAACAACAATGAAATCCACAATTTCATCAATGTATGGATCAAAGCCATCTTATGCCTATGTTATTGCTATTTCATTGCTTCAAGAATCCCAAAAGGCTTCTTCAGGTTTTTCTCTCTCATCCCCATTTTCTTCATCTTCCTCTTTCTCCCTCTAAACCTTCATTCCATTCACTTATGTGGGCTCACCTCCTTCTTCCTTGTTTGGCTCTGCACTTTTAAACTTCTCCTTTTTTCCTTCAATCAAGGCCCTTTAATCCCACTCCCACCAAATATCCTCCATTTCATCTTACTATCCTCTTTTCCCATTAACATCAAACCAAACACGTCCCAAAAAAATCCACAAAAACAAAGAAAATCGATTCTCATAAAGCTGCTTATCTTGGCTGCGATCCTCTACGCTTACGACCACAGAGAAACCCTACACCCGCGGCTTATTTTGTTCCTCTATTGCTGCCACCTGTACATCGGCTTGGAATTAGTACTCGCTCTCTTCGCGGCTCCGAGCCGAGCCGTTCTCGGCTTGGAGCTCGAGCCGCAGTTTAACGAGCCGTATTTGTGTACTTCGCTTCAGGATTTTTGGGGCCGTAGATGGAATCTAACGGTCACGAGTATTCTACGCCCTACGGTATACGATCCCATACGACGTCGTTTTGGGTCGGCCCAAATTGCAGTGATGGCTACGTTTATTGTGTCTGGCTTAATGCATGAGTTGATATTTTATTACTTTGCGCACGTGCTTCCCACGTGGGAGGTCACATGCTTCTTTGTGTTTCAAGGCATGTGCATGGTGGTCGAGGCGGCGGCGAAGAAGGCGGCGGTACGTCGCAGGTGGCGGTTGCATCGGGCCGTGTCGGGGCTGATCACGGTGGCGGTTTTGGTGGTTACCGGTGAGTGGTTGTTTTTTCCTCAAATAGTGAGGAATGGCGTGGATAGGAAAGCTATAGGGGAATATGCATTAGTGGTGAATTTTGTTAAGTCCAAATTGGAACAAATTTATATAAAAGCATAGCTTTGACAAATAGTCAAATATATACATTTGACTTTGGACTTTGGGTTTTTTTTTTTTTTTTTAGCAAATGGTCTTTGGGTATTGGAATGTTGTGAGTTGTGTTTATGTTGGTGGATGTTATTGTGAGTTGTATTTGAGTGTTAAGGAAATTGACATGGAATGTGTTTTTTAACTTGCAAGGTAAAATTATTCTAAATTAAGAGAAAATTTATTATTTGAACCTTAAATTTATATTGAGTAAATTAATTAGTTTTTGAATAATCGAAATATATGATTTGATTTTTGAAATATTTTTTAATTATCAATTATTTAGTCTTTAGTGACGATTTGGTCGTTGAATTTTAACTAATTTTATACTTTTTGATCTTTAGTGATAATTTAGTCCATGAATTTAAATTAATTTTATATTTTTTGGTCTCTAAATTTGTATTAAATTAATACTATTTGGTCCTTAAATTTGAATTAATTGTATACTTTTTTTCTCTCTAAATTTGTACTTTTTAGTTCCTAAATTAATACTATTTGTACTTTTTCTCTCTAGAGACCAAATCGTCGACAATCGTAATAATTTAGGGGTTAAATAGTATATTTTATTATTCGATGACTAATTAATTGATTCAGTGTAAATTTAGACACTTCCATTAGAAGGTTGCTTATGTACTTTCAAACTCCTTTAGCTCTCTAAGTATTTGAAATCTTTTTTTGGGCAAGACTTAAATAAAGTTCTTTATATCTTTGCTATAAGGTTCCACAATTAACATTTGACACGTGAAAAAAAATTTATGTATGACTAATCATAGTAAAGAGTAAATATGAAACACGCTTTCTTATATAATTAATCATGAAAGAAAATAATATAAATCAAACTTGTTATGAGAGGAACCATATAATAAAGATACTCAAATTTTTTCCATTTTTTTTTTGGGTTAAAGTGTTTGAAATTACAAAAGGTTGTGTTTTGATTTTTTTTAAAGGGAAAAATTTAGATAAATTTTTTTATATCTTTGTTATAATTTTTTCAATCAATATTAGATACGTGACACAAAATTTATATATCATTAGAGAAAATGTAATTAATATTTGTGATTGAGGAATCTTATATAAGAAATATATAAAGCAACTTTACAAATTTTTTCCTTTTTAAAACCATGAGTATTAAAGCTTGCATTCCTGGCGATGAGTTTTACTTGAGGGCAATGTGCAATCCACGTGCATTGACATTATTGGCTTGTTACCAGGTCTCTTAGATACACGTGACTTTCTCTTTTGGACAAAACACGTAACAAGATTGACCATATGTCGGGAGATAAAGAATTTAGGTTAAAGGTTCATTTTGGTCCTAAATGTATACCCAAATGTTCATTTTGGTCCATTATGTTTCAAAATGTTTAAATTGGTTCTAAATGTTAGTAAAATGTTTCATTTTGGTCCTACATGTTAGTAAAATGTTTTATTTTGGTCCCAAATTATTGAATTTGGTCATATTTCTCTCGTCTCTCATTTCTAGTTCAAAGGACTTATTAAGAGGAACTCTTAGCTCTAAATTCGTCACATTCGAATTTAAAACGAGAGAGATATGATCAACTTTGCTTGTTTGACCATGAAACGAGTAGTCTACTTTTATGTAGGTCTAAACTTATCACGTTTGAACTTGAAACGAGTCATATTCAATAGTTTAGACCAAAATGAAATATTTTGTCAACATTTATGACCAATTTGAACATTTTGAAACATAATGGACCAAAATAAACATTATGGTATACATTGAGGAGCAAAATGAACCTTTAACCAAGAATTTATACAAAATTTAAAAACTTTCTAAACAAAAAATAATCACGAATACGACAAAATAATCAACCTTTACTCTTTGGGAGGTGAATTTTGCATTGTCAAGAAATATACAAAGCGAGAGGGATAAAAGGCAAACACAGCATGTGAATTGTGAAGTAAGCACACACAAAGTCACAAAGTGCAAGATTATGGAAGAAGAAGACGCAGAAATCAACAAGATAATCAAGGTACTCATCGCAATCCTCGCTTCTCTCTCTTACTGTTACTTCATTTCTTCCAAAATCCCCAAAGGATTCCTCCGATTCCTCTCAATTTCTCCGATTCTCTTCATCTTCACCATCCTCCCTTTTCATCTCTCCACCGTAATCCCCACCGGAATCCTCGCTCTCTACATCACATGGCTTTCCAATTTCAAGCTCATCCTCTTCTCCTTCAACACCGGCCCTCTCTCTTCATCAAAATCAAAATCCCTCTCAATTTTCCTCTTACTTTCTTGCTTCCCAATCAGAACAACCATCCAAAACCCTAACCCTAAAAAAACCCCCAAATTCCCCCTCAATTTCCCGCTCAAATTCATCCTCTTCTTCGTCTTATTACAAACCCTAAACGACGATTACAAACAACGCTTTCACCCGAATATCATCCTCGGTCTCTATAGCATTCTCTTATACCTTCTAATCGACGTCGTTTTAGGAATCTACAACGCCGTATTGAAATCTCTTTTCCGATTAGAGCTAGAAATGCCGTCGAACGAGCCTTATCTTTCGACTTCGTTGCAAGATTTTTGGGGAAGAAGGTGGAACCTCATGGTAACGAGTGTTCTGCGTCACACTGTATACGAGCCCGTGAGATTGTTCTTCAGGCCCGTTTTGGGCCCCCGATGGGCTTTTTTGCCTGGGGTGGTTATGGCCTTTTTGGTCTCTGGGCTTATGCATGAGCTGATTTTTTATTACGTGACGCGCGTGACTCCCACGTGGGAGGTCACGTGCTTTTTTGGGCTTCATGGGGTGTGTTTGATTGGTGAGATTGGAGTGAAGAAGTTTTTGTTGTTGGGCCGAGAGAACAAATTGAAAGCCCATTGGGCTTTGTCTGGGCTTTTGACGGTTGGGTTTGTTGTTGTTACGGCGGATTGGCTGTTTTTTCCGCCGTTGTTGAGAAATGGTGTGGATGAGAGAGCTATCATGGAGTTTTGGAATTTTGTGAATTGTGTGAGAGAGAAAGTGCGTTTACTAGTGCACAAATGAATTTTTGAAAAATTCTCTCAAAAACTTATCAAATTAGTCCTTTATATTTATTTGATCAAAATAATAAAAAAAAACTTATCAAATTAGTCCTTTATATTTACATTAACTGCCAATTTTGTTCCCGATCTGTTTTTTTGTGGTCAATTTTACATTTTGATCAATTTTTATTCTTTGACAAATCCTAACTCTGAGATTGAAAAGTATGATGAAGAATTTATTTATGTGTCCAATTAAAAATGACCAAAATTTAAAACATTAGACACTAAATTTGACCAAAATGTGAAACATTTGAGAGATAAATAAAGTGATTGATATTAATATAAAAAAATTATTTGTGTTCTGTTAAAAATTAAATAGTGATTGACATTAAAAATGAAGAAAATTATGAAGAATTAAATTGAAAAGAAAGTCTATGAATGTCTAACACGGGACAAATTTAATGTGAGTAGTAAATTTTGAGTTTTATTCTTTAAAAAAAAATATTTGGATTTCATATTATAGATTTTTTTTTTAAGTTTAGTTGCTTACAAAATGGAAATGTTAATTATAGTTATTCTTGTCTTCGGAACAGAGCTACATGAAATTCATATTAATGCTATCTTCTTTTACTATTCTATTATATATATCTCAACGTTAGATTTTTTTTTTTTTTTGGCCAACATATCTCAACGTTAGATTACTTCAATAGATGTGTACCAATTACCAAATGTAAAACAAGATGTTCATTTTACATAAATGGAAATTATTAGTATTTTCTCCATCTTAAAAAAAACTGAAACTTGTACCTGTTATTATTCTATTTCTAAATTAAATCAACTTCTTTATTTGTCACTTATATTTATGCAAAATTAGGGTTAAAATAATTGTCTTGGACTACTAAGATGCAAAGTTTTTGGATAGATTATCTAATATTATATGGCTCCACCCCTTTCTGGTCGTCCATGTTTAAAACTATAGTCTATTAAATTAAAAATAAGAGAAAATTTACTATTTGGTCTCTCTTTCTTTATTAAGTTAACAATTTAGTCCCTTATTTATTTTACATACATATTTGCGTGCTCGTGAGGGCACGCAAAGCCCCTAGTATCATATATGACACAATGGTAAAAATGGATGGCCACTAAAAAAAAAAAAAGAATAGCTTTAGAAGCCAAATTTATAAAAAGGAAAAAAAAATGTAATTAGACCTTAAAAATAATCCTCTTCCACCATTGACCAATTTCTATTGATAACTCAAAGGTTCATTAATTTAATTATTAGTTTGCAATTAATAGGTAATTAAAAAACAGAAATTCATGTCACTTGAACTCTTGATCATTGCTTAACAATCTCAAATTCATAACTTAATTTAGAACATACTGCAACACACACACAACACATCTCACTCTGTAGTGCAAATACATTATTGAGAGAGAAAAAAAAAGAATTAGAGAGAGAAGTTGTGGGTCTCGTTGATATTTTTTCTCTCTAACTCTTCATTTTTCTCTCTGAACTACACTGCATTTATACACCGAGGATCTACTTTCAATTTTCATGCTGATATATAAGGTACAACACAAACACACACATATGCATATATATATATATATATATATACCGACACATATTTTCTCTCCCTCTGTTTTATCCATTAATTATGAGTTTGAGGTTTCATTTCAGTGTTTTGTTTAGATTTAGTGTCTTCCATTGTTGTTGTTGTTGTTGTTGGCATAGCAGAAGAAGAAGGTTGTGTTCTTGTAGCAGTAGTAACAGCAGTATCATCCTCATGCCTCATTCTTGATCTTGTTCTTGCTGCAGCCAATCTCCTATTCCAATCATCAATCATTCTTGAATAATAATACTTCATGTTTCTATCCCTTATTCCTCTTACATAATCTGTATTAATATTAACCTTCAAGTTAATATATGTAATGTATAAGGATCTATACTATTCTAATCACTACCCTAAATATATTGGTTAAGGTGTAAGGAGAGAAATGAAAAATAAACTGAAAATAGCAATTTTGAAAAAAAAAATTGATAAAATCTCATAATAATGACTGATGTTTTCTGTTTCTTTTTTAGTTTTTAAAGCATAATAATGCTAGTTAACCAATGTCCTTTGGGAACTGGTTGGAAAGATCCAGATTATAAAACTAGCAATTTAATCATTGAAAAATTATTGAATTGACAACTCGGTCTTTAAAAGAACTGAAGAGTACTCTTTAGTCCATAAAAATGACTGGAAAGTATATTCTTTAGTTCTTTTAATTTGGAGACTAAACAGTGTGTTAAATTTTTTCAAAGAGGTGTCAACTCAATAATCTTTCAAGGACTAAATTATTAGATATTTCTTTCTCTCTTTAGAAGATCTAAAATCTATAATCCAAATGAAAACACATTCAAAGAATGATATAAATGCACACAAATACATACACACAAGGATATAAATTTTTGGTGAGCCTCACCACTATCTTGGAACATGTAGGGATTATAATGACCCAGTCGAGCATACTGCCATCTTCTTCCAGGTATTCTGGGTGGATAAGTCCACCCATATTTTGAGTCTTGCATGTCAGCATTATCTGTTTGAAATTTGAAATATACATCTATTACTGAGTGATCTAGAGAATTTAATCAATTGACTATTAATCTATATACAAATATTATAGAGTAAACTAACAATTCGATCCTTAAAAGATCATAGAGCTAACAATTTGGTCTCTGAAAGATCAAAATAGTATATTTATCAATCATTTTCATAAATTAAATATAGTATACCATTTTAATGTTTTAAGGATTATAAAGAATATATCGTTTTATTCTTTTAAAGACTAAATAATATATTTTAATTTTTTAAGGATCAAATGGAACATTACAAGTTGGTTGCCATGATGGTGATCGCTTCATATAATCAGGTTGAGGTTCCATGAAGGAACCACTCCTCCAATTTGTTTCCCGATCATTCTGCAACTCCTTCATTATATGTTTGATGCCATCTTCTTCTTCATTGAGAGAGTTCTGATAGTACTCTATATCAACATATACAATATATGTAACATATAATAATTATATAATTATAGAGAGACAGGTATATATATATATATGATCAAAGTGTAAATTTGGTCTCATATCTTTGCAAAAGGTCCTAATTTGGTCTCATATCTTTTAGTCAAGTTGCAGAATTGGTCCTCAACCGTTAATTGATCATTTTGCAAAGATACGAGGCTACTTCTGTACCTGAGATATCATAATATGTGTATTGTGTATCTAGGGAGAATTCACTTTGAATCCCTGGATACATCTATTCCATTTTGGACCTATTCCAAGTATATGGATTTGTGCTAAAGATTCAAAACCCACATTTTCATTTTTTTAAAAAAAAAAAAGATAAAAAAATCCTAAAGATATAGGACTAATTCTGTAATTGATCCAAAGATATGGGACTAAATTAGAAACTAACCCAAAGACTAAAAGTGCAACAAAAAATATATAAGATCAAATTGGGAACTGAGCAAAAAGATATAAGATCAATTTTGCACTTTGACCCATATATATTTTAGGGACAAATTGAAGTGAAAGGGACTCACTATTACTGAATGGCGTGGCAGTGAAATCATGAGGAGTTCCATCATGATGAGGCAAGACTTGGGGAGAGAGGAGAAGGAGAAAGAGCAAGAGAAGAAGAAGGGGAAATAGAGAATTAGGGTTTGAGGAAGCCATGGTTATGATAGAGAGAAATGTTTGCAATGAAAGAGAATTGAAGAAATGTTTGCAATACTATCTATTTATAGGGGATAGGGTTTAAGAAGGAGGCACTTTTTTTAGGCTAAATATATAATTTTTTTGTCAAAATGTAAATTCGGTCTCATATCTTTTGTTCAGTTCTCAATTTGGTTTTGTATCTTTTTCTATTGTACTTTTGGTCTCATATCTTTGCAAAAAGTTCCAATTTTCTCTCATATCTTCTAGTCAGATTGTATAATTGGTCTCATATCAACCGTTAGTTGATATTTATGCAAAGATATGAAATTACTTTTGCACCTGACACAAAGATATGAGACCAATTCTACAATTGACTAAAAAATATGGGACCAAATTTGCAAAAAAAAAGATATCGATTCAAATCGGTACCTGACCCAAATATATAAGACCAAATTGAAAATTGAACAAAAGATATGAGACGAAATTAAGACTTTTTTTGAACAAAAAACTATCTAAATTTTGAAAAGTGATAAAATATTCTATAAACTTTTTCCTTTGGGTAAATAACTCATTTTATTAAAATTTGCATTAAAAAATCAAGAAATTTTTAATTTCAATTTTGCATCAATATAAAACACAACAATCATAAAATTATATATATATATATATAACTTGATTTTTTAATTAAAATCTTAAAATTGAATTTACTGTACAAAATCAAAAGTTCATCAGTTTTTTTTTTTAACATTAATTAAAATTCATGAATATTTTGTGCATTTTAACATTTTTTTTTCCGGGTGTTTTGGGAGGGTTTTGACTCTTTTAATGAGTGTGAACTTGTATTGTCTTGTGATGAGTCTCTTTCTATTTTAACTCATAATAGTGTACCACATTTATTAATATTTTGAGACTTTTTTTTTTCTTTGGATAAATTTACAGAATTTATTTTTAAAATGTGATTGAGTTAAATATTAAGTTTTAAGAGGGAGTTGTTGATATAATAGTAATATTAACATTTTTAAAGTAATGTAATAAATATTTCTCGTGACCAAATGGGAAGATTAAGAGTTAGGCCTTTATTGGAACCAAGGAACCATTGAAGGGAAGTTAATTATTTAACTTCTACTACTATTTAACTTAATTTTTAATAATGTTGAAGGTGCTGGTTCATTTAACCTAATGGTTAAATGAAAAATCAAACTCTTGAAGGGTGCATACTAGCTTTTTAATTTCAATTTATCCATACAATCCCATGCTGTTTCTTGGTACAAAAGGTTAATCAGATTATAATTTTCTTTTTTAATTCTTTTAGGACCATTGCTATCGTTAAAGAGCAAATACCTTTGAGTCTTTTACGTACATCCATGTTCATTTTCTTTAAAAAAAATCAAATTTTTTTTATCATCTAAATTATTTTTAAAATAAAATAAATTACAAAAAAAAAAGATTTAAAACAATGTAATGTAAAGAGTAAATTAATAATTCGGTCTTTGAAAGATTGTTGAATTAACAACATAGTCCCTTAAACATTGAAATACACATTTTAATCTCTGAAAGACTAAAATCACATATTCTTTATTCCCTGAAAAATAAAATGATATACTATTTAGTTTATGAAAATGATTAGTGAGTAAATTATTTTAATCTTTTAAGAACTAAATTATGTATTACAATTTGTCAATGACAAAGTTGTTAGCTTGATGATCAAGGACCGCTACTACCAAGAGTATTACACATTGATGAAAAATATCGACTGTTAGTTGAACTCTGTGAATTGCGTGCAAGTAGGATACTCCAAATTTGAAAGTCCAAGAGTTTTATAAACCGCTCTTGATGATAAAAAATGTGAATAAAAGATTTTAGTGAATTAAATTGGATCCATTAATCTAAGAAATAGACCAAATTATTAGTTTACTTTAATTCAAAATATGATGAAATCTCTTGATATTTTTCTTTTAAAAATTATTTTTTTAATTTTATCATTTTTATTTAATATATGAATATTTAACTATGAGATCGAATCACACTATCAATGATTAAAAAAATTGTGAAAAATATACAAATGGCCGGCAGCAACTCAAGGAAGGAATTACTTTTTTTTTTAAAAGACAATATCATTCCATCAAAAAGGAACTTACAAACACCAATTAGAAAAGAAGACAAAAAAAATACAATAGCCCAACCAATACAGTATGAAACAAAGAAATCAACATCAAAAGAAAATTGTCTATTTCAACCTCTTCATCCATTATCCCCAAACTCTTCTCAAACCAATAACAAAAGAAGATGGGGTGAAACCACCTAATCCCGAGAACACATCTCTTTGGCACCATTCTTGGCTAACCGAACGGCAACCAAAGTAACCATCATCTCAAACGATATCTTCCTCAAATCCCAAGAGTACTACCAAACACCTATTATGGCTCATTGGCAGCTTTTAGAGAGTAGCTACTAGGGGTGTACACGGGCCGGGTCATGCTGGGTTTTTGGCCAACCCGAGACCTAGTCGGGCCGGGTCCATCCGGGCCAATTTTCTTTTTTAAAAAATATCATTTATTCATTTTATATATTTTTTAACTTATATATATTGGTAAAACAATTAATTTTGAATCAATTTAATGATGTTTTTATTAATAAATACATTTAATTTGACTTAATTGTTAAAAAATGTTGATTTAATTAAGATTAAGTATATATTTTATGTATATTTTTAATATACAATTGATAAAAACAATAATAGATATATATTTCTTACAATTAAAAAAATATTTAGTAGTATAAAATATAAATATGTATAGTAAAAGTTAAAAAAAATATTTTTTTAACAAAGATGAGTACCCCAGGTCGGGCCGGGTCTAAAAATACTAGACCCGGACACGGCCCGGGGACCCAACCCAGCCTGAACACCCTCGGGTCGGGCCGTGTCGGCCGAGTCCCTTCTACACCCCTAATAGCCACCAGCATCCATAACTCTCATCACCAATTACTTGAACCTTGAAGGTCTCCAATTTCCAAAAGCTCTTGAAGCTTTTCACCCTAGCCACATACTGTTGCATGCTTGGACCATTTTATAAATCTTAAATTCTTAATTATTAGGTCCATAAAACGAAATTCTCCCCTACTAATGCACAATTTCATGCCATCACTCCCTTTCTTCTGCACGAGAGCAGCTTTCTTCTTTCATATAAAGGATTTCCTCTGCAACTTTCTTACTGAAGCAAGTCATTCTAGAATTTTTAGGAAGCATCTCTTCATAACTAGCAACCCACTGTTTTCATCCTCAAGAGAAGACTCCAAAAAGACAGGCTTCACAACAGATTTTCTTTGAAGACAAAAGTTTTCAACACCAAACAATATATCAAAATTATCCTTCCATGAGCACTTATTCTTCATTTTACACATGTTCTGATCAATTAAAAAAAGTTTCGGACAAATGCAATCTTTCATACCTAGCCTCAATTCATATCTTCAAAAGTTTCGGACTAGTGAACCAAAAACCAATTGAAAAAAGTTTCCTGCCCACCACCATATCTTTAAACTTAACAAAAATTTCACAAAAACTATTTAGATGACCAATCACGGTATAAAAAATTATAAGAATAATCTTTTATATTAGCAATAATAAAAAAATAAATATAAATAAAATTTATAACTAAAAAAACTTGTGACAAAAAATATAAGAAATATTACATAAAATTTCTCCAAAAGATCAAACCACGTCCATTTCTGCTGAATGGTGCTGTCTAAAGATGACTAAGGTATTAAAGAAATACAAATTTCTTCTATCAACTTATTGCACAAATATATAGTCCAGTACATTTGTCCATGGAATTCTCAAAATGAATGAGGGATTAAATACAACAATTTTAGGAGGAGGTAAGGTGAGGCAGTAATTCAAAGCATATTGAAATGCCACTGTCCAACAACAATTAAATACATACAGATCCACCCTTGAAAGAAACTAAAGATTCACGAGTGCAAAGACAATTCTCTCCAGCAGCCAATCTGTGACCCATATTTTCTAACTTATAAAAGATTACATCTTTTCATGAAGAAACTTATTCGCCCTCACTCAGGATAGGTACTATGAGTGGTTTCATTTGTGCCAGATATACAATCGCCCACCTAATAACACAGAGGAAAGACCCAAGTGAGCTTGATGACAACAAAAACAGGATATTGCTATTCACAACTTAGGAGATTGCTTATGTATCAAATTGATAATGTTATCATAAGCTAATTAACAAAAGTTTGTTGACTGTTAAGTGTTAATGCAAGGCAGGCATATTTAGATTTTTGAAAATTAGCTGACGTATTGAATAATACAGATGTGCTTTGCTAAGAAAAAGAGAGAAAAATTTATGTTAGACAGCATTTTTCCATGTGATGAGATGCTCAACATCCTCTCTTCTCTGTCCTTTGAATTCATTCCAAATCCGAGCTCATTGCGGATGATTAAAAAATGCATCATGATGAGCAGTAAATCAAAGACGTACATTAACTTCTTAAACATTATGAGGTTTGTCTTGTAAAATCATACAGTTAAACACTGCTTTTAAATGACAACAGATAGTTATACTATGAAAAGGACATCTTCAAAGCTAATAAATCACAAACTACTCACAGTTCATGACATAGCAATAACATCCAGCAAGTATGCAGTAAAGCATCCTTGTTAAACATACAGTGGCACAATGCTCCACTTTAAACAGAGTAAAAGCCTACATATATTTTAGGAGTTGTCTATTTCTCTTCAATTACTTTTTTATTTTTATTTTTAATAGTGCTGCAATGAAACAAGGGTAATAATATATATATATATATATAAAAGAATTTAAGTGCCAGTATAAAGTGTCACATTAAGACCGGACAAATTGGATGCAAACAGCTGCAGAAGTAGTTATTATAGATGCACATCAGCCCAAGGAATTATTTGGAGATAAAAGGGCAAAAAGAATAAAAATCTCATTCAGTGTTTTCCTTTTTTCCTTTTATTAATTAATCACTTCCTTATCAAGGGATATGAAACAAGGAAACAAGCCATACATTTTCCGATTCTTATCGTAACCAATACAAACTAAAAGAGGAATGACATTCAAAATATGCACTTACATCATCCAGCAACATACTGTTGCAGTGATAACCAACGTCAGGTGAAACCTGTGACAAAAATAATAGGACTTCAGAAATGTGTAAATGAGAATATCAGAATAATATAAAATTGCACAGACAACAAAAGACATTACTCTAGAGAGGAGGTCAGGAGGCACATTAAATATATATATATATATATATCTTTAAAGCCCACTTTAGTTGATAAATCTGAAAGTGTCGCATTACAAATGCAGCAAGAAGTTGGGATAGCGATAAATGAAATATACCATATCAATTTTAATTGACACAGTACCTGCAAAGATATTAGGAAGTATAGAAATCAAGTGAAGTTTCTCAGAAAATAATAATTACTTCCATCAGTGGTACAAGAAGATAAGGACAGAAGTTTGGAGGGATCAGCTGTAAAATTTCTTGGGTGTTAGGAATTGGAGTAAAGTTAGCGTTGATCAAACTAAAGCTGATTCACTTTTTTTGGGGGCTTTTACCAACAATGTCTGCCCAAGTTTAATTATTTTCGTTTTAAGGGTAGGCTTAAATCTTATTTTGATAAGGGAAGGGTGAGCCTTGGCGCAACGGTAAAGTTGCTGCCTGGTGACCAAAAGGTTACGGGTTCAAATCCTGAAAACAGTCTCTCTGCAAAGCAGAGGTAAGGCTGCATACATCTTGACCGTCCCAGACCCCAACTAGTGGGAGCTTCGTGCACTGGGCCACCCTTCTATTAAATCTATAGCCTATAGGGGTATAACTAGGTTCATGTGAGTAGAAAATACACTTCTAGATAAAGCTTGAAAAGTTAAGTTGAAATGTCCAGCCTTATTTGTCTCAGCATTTGTAATGGAAATGCATTCTACCCTGATCACTTTGGGCTTATATCCTGTTCCAATGCTTAATATAATAACAGCATCGACTTCCAGGTTTCCCTACCATCACATTTGACCCCAAAATCTCTGACAAATGTTAAAACTTAAAAGGGGAAACAAAAATAATAAGACAGAACTCAGAAAAAAAGGGGAAAAAATGAAAGAGCAAATTACACACTAATTTAAAATATAGTTACAGCAAGAAACCAAAACCAACTATTTGGTTACTTCTCTGACGGCACAAAACAGCTAATCAAAGAAGGCAGACAAGTCAAATACTAAAAGTAAGCGTACAGTGCCTGAATCAACAAATACAGCACCTAGAGATTATTGAGGCATCCGACAGAATACATTAGACACAAGGACACATGGCCAGAAATCAAATTAAAGAAAACCAGAAGAATAACTATACGATCAATCACGTGAAAAAAGCTGCAGAAAAGAAACTAAGTGATGAAGCATACAGATTAGTAGAAGGTCCTCTGTTGCAGCAAATTCTGGTACAAATTGAAGCAATTATCCCAATCACTACGAAAATTAGGGTTGTTACCAGGAAACCCATGCCGATTGCACTAGATCCTTATCAGAGGAAACGGATTCCTGCAAAATCGTCAGAGAAACGAACGAATTTGATATTCCAGCAACCAGTCAAATGTAGACGGAATTTTGAGATCGCTAACATCAATCAGAATTCAGAAGAATCGAAAAAACAGACCCTTATATGGGCGTTTGGTTGGCAAGAAAGAGCAGGAAAACAAAAGAGAAAAAGAAACAGGATCTTACACTGAGCTCCCAAGTTCGTCGTCGTTTAGATCTCAAAGTGCTGTCGCTTTATCATCATTTCCTGCATATAATAATGCGTCTGATTTTTATTGTTTTTGTGTAAAAGCCTCTTTTGATTTTCTTATTGAAAGCGAACTGGTTTGGACTTTAAGCCCAATGTGGCCCAAAACATCGATTATTTTGAATTGGGTCATTTCCAAGCCCAATTCAATTAGACATCCTGAATTTTTCAAACAAATTAATGATGTGATCTTCAAAAGATAGAGAAAATCTAGGATTCTTGAATTTACACCGAGTAAATTAACGTATTCATTGATGATTGGTTTCTTGAGTTACGTGGTTTTTGTTTTTTGTAAACTATGAGCTTCTTCAGCCTATTAGTGTAATGATTTAGATAAAGAGTAATCTCATTCGGGCCAATTGTTTGGAGCACACAAGATTCGCTAATTTTTTCATATAAGCCAAAATAAAACCTGTTGTTTTTGTTGTTAGTTGTAGAAGAGAATTCACGTGTTTGTAGCTTTTGAGGAAACAAAGGCATCAAAGACAGAATGGATTTTTGATATAGCTGAGAGTGTTCTGAGGAAACCATTAAACCCACAAGATATGAGAGATATCGGAATACCATACCATTTCACCTGTTCAACAGCAATGTTCACACAATTTCCCATTACATCATTGTTTTTGATGGAAAGATTGGCAGTTGATGAGTCCCGTGGAATGAAGGAAATAGTAGCAGACAAGGATGATAGTTATGATAGCATTAATTGTGAGTTGAGATATTTTCTAGTCTCCAATGCTGATAATAAGTTGAGATATATGTTAAAAAGATGCTCTTGGGAAGACAATCCACCTCTTGAGAATCCGGATACTGAAGAGAATATTAAATACTTATTCTCTCTTTTGACACAAGCAATGGAGATGCAACCAAAAAATCTGAAGCATCTGTATTTAGAGAATGAAGAAATAGATGCGATTTATGATTCCGGTGCACGACTTGATTTTGTTGGAAGAAAATGGGAATTTCAAACAGTGAGGTTGATAAATCTTCCTATAAGGTTTTGTTATGAGGTAAACGATGGTTGGCTATTCACATATATTACCAAATTAGAAATCTCAGGATGCCAAAGGTTGAAATTTATCATAAATGATTCTATTTGTGGGTTTGCAGTAACTTTGAAGCACTTAGTGGTATCAAACTGTCAAGACTTAGTATGCATAATTGAGGAGAATGAACATTTCAGGGCGAGACCTGAACTCTTCTCTTTATCTTATATCGAAGTAAGCAATTGCAAGAGGTTGAAATGCCTATCCCGTATGTTCGAAAGGTTTATGTTAGTTGGTCTGAAGAAGTTGAAAATAGAAGATGCACCAGCATTGGTACAAGTATTTGGATAAAAAGAAGATGAGGCAATCATGATGGAAATGGATGATTTGTGTCCTCAACTGTCAACTTTACAGCTTATAAATCTGCCCAGCCTTAGAATTGTCTTCCAAGGAAATGATTTCTGGAATATCAAACACATTGTTGTGCTTAATTGTCCCAGAATCTCTAAGACTTCCTCAACTACAGTGGATGGAAACAATGAAGGTAAGCAAGCATTCGTAACATTATTGAATTTCTAATCGTTGAAAAGTTTTTCTCACAATGATTAAATTGTTTGGAAATGGTTGAAAATCTTTCTCCAGAGACTGATTCACAACTTCAAGAGGACCCATACTATCAACAATATGAAGTTCAAGCAGCATCACCAGAGGGGAAGCTGTCTCCTTCACAAGTAAGAACCAATAAGATTCTATTAATTTTAGAATTATGAAGAATTATGTTTCTCTTTCACTGTATATTTCAATGATTTCTGCATACATATATATATATACTCAGCTAACTTAATGCATCTGACTTTCGACTTCTAACTACTTCCTACTCTTAATAAATACTATATACAACTTTTGATATTGATAAGAATTCTCAATAATTAAGATAGTTGACATTAATGAATCTAACTTTTATGACAACTTAATTTTTTTTAGGCTAAAGTGCACTTTTGGTCCCATAATTTTTTTTGTTGCAATTTTGGTCCCATAACTTTGGCAAAGGTCTCAATTTGGTCCCACAACTTTTTTTTGTTGCAATTTTGGTCCCATAACTTCTAAAAACGTCTCACCGTTGGTCCCAAACTGATTTCCATCCGTCCCATAACCATAGTGCAAAAAACCGGACCGGCTATTGACCCGGTGAAAGGCTCGGGTCACTGGTTCAATGGTTCAACCGCTGGGTCACTGGTTCAACCGGTTGAGCCGATTTACTTAAAAAATACATTTTTAAATATATATATATATATATATTCATCAAATATATATTAATATCTTACAATAATTTAAATATAAAGTAAAAATTAAATGTAACTATAGATCCATCACATATAATAAGTGTCAAAAATATTAAATATATATATCAAAAATATTAAATATTAAATATAGTATAAAATATAAATTTGAAATTATTATTTAACTTATAATGATATAAAAAAAACTTTAATTTTAAAGTACATATAAATTAAGATAAAAAATTACATATAAAATAAATTAAAAATGATTGAAAGGTGGAAATTGTTTAAATTTGTTTTAGACGATTATTAGTTTATTTTTTTTTGTAGACACACGGTGGGCAAGCCCACAAAAAAAGAAAAGACGAAAAAAGCCCACAAACTTAGTTTATGTATATAAGATTTTATGATTTTATTTTGAAAACTAATATTTAATTAAAAAATATCAAATATAATATTATTTACTCTAAAGTCTAAACCTAATCTCACACTCATTCTCTTCAAGTCTTCTACAGCCGTCGCCTGACCTCCCTCTTCACTCATTTTTCTCATCTTTCATTTATTCAACTCCTAAACTCTCTCATCTACTTTCACTTTCCACCATTAATATCCTCCATTCATCTTCTTGATTGTTCATCATTGTACCTCTTCCAACAACAGACTCTTTCAAATTATTTCTTTTTCCATCAATTCAAAATGAAGATGAGTTCTTGATGTTCAGCGTTCTTTCTTACAGATCTATGTGTTCTTCACGAAGCCATATTCTACCATCACGGATCTACTTCTTCTCCTTCTTTCATGATCTTTCTTCGTCTATGGAGTTTAAAGTCTTTTTTTTTTTTTTAATTTGGACCGGTTGAAACCGGTTCGGTTCACCGGAATGCAGCTGACCCGGCAAGTTGAACCGGTGACTCGCCGGTTCACTTGCATTCCGGTATTTTTTCTTCTCCGGACCGGACTGGTGAGCGGTTCGCCGGTTTTCCGGTTGAACCGTCCGGTCCGGTCCGGTTTTTTTTACTTTGCCCATAACTTCACCCATATTTGCCATGTCATCATCCAACTCAGTATGTCAGATCATCTATAGCAGCAGGTAATGAATGGAAATCAGTATTGGGACCAACGGTGAGACGTTTTCAAAAGTTATGGGACCAAAATTGCAACAAAAAAAGTTATGGGACCAAATTGAGACCTTTGCCAAAGTTATGGGACCAAAATTGCAACAAAAAAAGTTATGGGACCAAAAGTGCACTTTAGCCTTTTTTTTTATATCTTTTGTTTTGGATTGAGTGAGAAGGCAAGAGTTAGCTGTATTTATGATGTGACTAACCACGATCGCCTTAGTTGACTAATGAGTAAACTCCCAAACAGGTCCTCGAATTATTGGGTCGCTGACAGATTGGTCCCTGATTTATGGAAATTGACAAATAGGTTCCCGAATTTTACTAATGTAAGTCAAATTGGTCCCTGAAGCCGTTAACTGCTGACGTGGCACGTTAAGTGCCACGTCAGCAGTTGGAAAACTAAACAAAAAAGTCAACTGTGCGTGCCACATCAGCATTAATAATAAAAAAAATATTTCATTCAAAATTCAAATAGGTCCCTGAGTTATATTTTTATCTCATTATTCTCAATTTCCCCTCTTTTTCATCATCTTCATTCATTTTAGTCCCAAATCCTCAAAATAAAATTGTAAAATGTCCCAAAACTCTTCCAAACATTCCAGTTTAGTCCTTAAAAGTATTAAAAACCCTAAACCCTAAACCCTAAACCCTAAACCCTAAACCCTAAATCCTAAAATCCTAAACTCCAAACCCTAAAACCTAAACCCTAAACCCTAAAACCCTAAAATCCTAAAATTGTAAAGTGTCCCAAAATTCTTCTAAACATTTCAATTTAGTCCTTCAACTCTAAAACCTCAAACCCTAGAACCCCAAATCCCAAACCCAAAACTCTAAAACCCCAAACCCTAAACCCTAAAATCCCAAACCCCAAACCCTAAAATCCCAAACCCCAAATCCTAAAACCTTAAACCCTAAATTGTAAAACCCCAAACCCTAAAATTCCAAACCCCAAACCCCAAAACCCCAAACCCTAAAATCCTAAACCCTAAACCCTAAAATCATAAACCCTAAAATCCTAAAATTGTAAAGTGTCCCAAAATTCTTCCAAACATTTCAATTTAGTCCTTAAACTCTAAAACCCCAAATCTTAGAACTCCAAACCCCAAACCCTAAAACCCCAAACCCCAAACCCTATACTCTAAAACCCCAACCCCCAAAATCCCAAACCCAAAACCCTAAAACCCAAAACCCCAAACCTAGATCCTAAAATCCCAAACCCCAAATCCTAAAACCTTAAACCCTAAATTGTAAAACCCCAAACCCTAAAATTCCAAACCCCAAATCCTAAAACCTTAAACCCTAAACTCTACAACCCCAAACCCCAAACCCTAAAATCCCATACCCTAAACTCTAAAACCCTAAACCCCAAACCCCAAACTCAAACCTAAACCCCAAACCCTAAAATCCCAAACCCTGAACCTTGAACCCCAAACCCTAAAACCTAAAACCCCAAACCCCAAACTCTAAAACCCCAAACCCTAAAATCCCATACCCTAAATTCTTTGGTTTATTATCTATTCATTTAATTAGAGGACCAATTTGTCTAACATATTGAACTATTTTGATAAATTCGGGGACTGATTTGAATAATACTGTTGCACGTCACAATTGTTGAACTTTAATGTACAGTCACAATTCTGATGATTTGGGGTTTTAGAGTTTAGGGTTTGTGTTTGGGGTTTGAGGTTTTAGAGTTTGGGGGTTTAGGGTTTAGGGCTTTAGAGTTTGGGGTATGGGATTTTAGGATCTAGGTTTGGGGTTTTGGGTTTTAGGGTTTTGGGTTTGGGATTTTGGGGGTTGGGGTTTTAGAGTTTAGGGTTTGGGGTTTGGGGTTTTAGGGTTTGGGGTTTGGAGTTCTAAGATTTGAGGTTTTAGAGTTTAAGGACTAAATTGAAATGTTTGGAAGAATTTTGGGACACTTTACAATTTTAGGATTTTAGGGTTTATGATTTTAGGGTTTAGGGTTTAGGATTTTAGGGTTTGGGGTTTTGGGGTTTGGGGTTTGGAATTTTAGGGTTTGGGGTTTTACAATTTAGGGTTTAAGGTTTTAGGATTTGGGGTTTGGGATTTTAGGGTTTGGGGTTTGGGATTTTAGGGTTTAGGGTTTGGGGTTTTAGAGTTTTGGGTTTGGGATTTGGGGTTCTAGGGTTTGAGGTTTTAGAGTTGAAGGACTAAATTGAAATGTTTAGAAGAATTTTGGGACACTTTACAATTTTAGGATTTTAGGGTTTTAGGGTTTATGATTTTAGGGTTTAGGATTTTATGGTTTGGGGTTTAGGGTTTAGGGTTTGGGGTTTGAAATTTTAGGGTTTGGGTTTTTACAATTTAGGGTTTAAGGTTTTAGGATTTGGGGTTTGGGATTTTAGGGTTTGGGGTTTGGGATTTTAGAGTTTTGGGTTTGGGATTTGGGGTTCTAGGGTTTGAGGTTTTAGAGTTGAAGGACTAAATTGAAATGTTTAGAAGAATTTTTGGACACTTTACAATTTTTGGATTTTAGGGTTTTAGGGTTTAGAGTTTAGGTTTTAGGGTTTGGAGTTTAGAATTTTAAGATTTAGGGTTTAGGGTTTTTAATACTTTTAAGGACTAAAGTGGAATGTTTGGAAGAGTTTTGGGACATTTTACAATTTTATTTTGGGGACTTGGGACTAAACTGGAATGTTTGGAAGAGTTTTGGGACATTTTACAATTTTATTTTGAGGATTTGGGACTAAAATGAATTTAGATGATGAAAAAGAGGGGAAATTGAGAATAATGAAATAAAAATATAACTCAGGGACCTATTTGAATTTTGAATGAAATATTTTTTTTATTATTAATGCTGATGTGGCATGCACAGTTGGCTTTTTTTTAATTTTTTTTTCAGTTTTCCAACTGCTGACGTGGCACTTAACGTGCCACGTCAGCAGTTAACGGCTTCAGGGACCAATTTGACTAACGTTAGTAAAATTCGGGGACCTATTTGTCAATTTCCATAAATCAAGGACCAATCTGTCAGCGACCCAATAATTCGGGGACCAGTTTGAGAGTTTACTCGCTGACTAATTGTTGTTTATTAATTTAACCGCAAGTAGCTGAAGTTGTGTTAATGAAACAAATCTTTCTATGTTCAAAATATTGAAGTAAGTAATGTTGGTGAAGACCAGCTTCATCAACTTTTTCAAAAGTGGAGATCAGGCATTCCAACCCATCTACAGTAAATAAAATAGCCGAACAAGTTCTTTTTTTCCTTTTGAAACAAATATATGATAATTAATATAACTTCTATTTCTTCTAGGTCATCTAATTTAGATATGTAAAAAACAATCCTTTCGAAAAACCTTCACTTGCATATATATGTTTTACAAAGTTTAGCTAGTAAAGAACAATGATTTTTGAAGAGACGACACTAAAGAGATTGCAAACTAATTAAGTAGTTGTTTTGTGCTATGAAACAGATTCAAGAAATAGAGGAGGCAAGTGATGAAGATGGTCCTAAATTAAATGGTTCTTTAACACCAGATCAAACCATCATATCAGAATCAAGCAAGGCATCACAAGAATCACGTGTTATTCCTTCACAAACTGAACCTCTACAAGTAAGATTATCATTGTTTTCTGATACAGAACAAATTAATAGTTAGATTGCTTAAACTTAAGTGGCCTTTGTTATATTCATGTTCATTTAGGATACATTGGTTGATGAAAAAGCCAAGAAGGAAACAAACATAATGGGTCAACAGGCACTAACAAAGACAACGCCTAATATGAATTCTAATGATTCAAAAAATGTTATCAATCTACTAAAACCGTATTATAATGGTTTTAGTATCATTGAAGAAAGATAACAAACTGATTTTATCGGAGAATACTAAAGTAAGTGTTGGAGAAGGTCCTTCATCGGAGAAAGATAACAAACTGATTTTATCAACTCATTTAGAACAGGAAATTGCACATTTTGGTCCATCAACTTCTACCAAAGTAGGATTAATTAATGTTGCATTCATTTTAGGCTTGACTATATCTCTTGTTACTTGCTTATTCATTACTTGGCTTAAGAGTTCCATGAACAGAAATCAATGATCCTTAAAGAAGCATATGAAGAAAGCATAAGCACTGAGGAATCTCCAAGAAGAGTTGATAAGCCATTGAATAATGCACAAGAAGTTGAGGAAACTACCAATGAAAGTTCTTTAAAAGAAACAACAAGCAAAACTGCAGTGGAAGCCTCACCAACATTAGTTGAAACAAAGGATTTTGCTTTTAACCCAGTTGTTAGTTCAACAGATGATACCTCTCCTCTGGTAAATAAGATCTGCTACAGTTTTTATTGCATTTACATACCCTTCATTCATCTTTGCACTGTTACTACTTTGACACATTGTTATTGAGAATAATTGCTCAATTTTGTTCATTTTAGATCTTTCAATTGCATTTGTTTTGGACCATACAATATTTTCGATCTCTTTAAAATATGTATGTTGTAATGCTAGATTAATGTTGGGATTTCTATTGGTTATTTTATAGTTTTCAGCATTACTTTTGGGCTACAAATTTTATTTTAATATAATAATAGAAATGGTTACTTTTCATCTAATTAAGTTATGTTAAGAACAATTCCTTAACAAGAATTGTCACTCGTATGTTTCACCAAGTTTAGCCACTTAAAAATAATGCTTTTGAAGACATGGCACTATATATAAATAATTTGAAATATAAGTCACTACTTTTTTGTATGCAATAGAGTCAGGAAACAGTGGAGGCAAGTGTTCAAGATGGACCTAAAATAAAGGATGTTGTGATATCATATCAAACCCTGGATTCAAAAGTAAGCAATACATAACAAGTGCCGGTTGTTATTAATTTCTTCACAAAATGAATCTGCACAGTTAACTCATACATACCCTTCTCTTTTACATTGTGCAGAATATTGAAGTAATTGTTGGAGAAGGTACTCCATTGGAGAAAGATAGAAAGCCAGCTTCATCAACTTATTCCGAATTAGGAATCAAGCATCCAGGCCCGTCAACTTCTGCCAAGGTAGGATTACTATTAATGTTTCATTCAGTTTAACTTTGAACATATTCTTATTGCTTTCATTACTTGGCTTAGCTGCTCCATGTAAAGAAGTCAATGGATGATAGAGAACCCACAAATGAAAGTTCTTTTGAAGAAGGATTAGCTCTTATTCCTGTTCTTACTTCAACAAATGATATCTCTCCAGTCATGGTAAATGTTATCCCTCAGTACCTGCATATGTGCATATATTATACCAAATTTGATGAAAAGTGTTCATCCGACATGCAACTAGATTAAGAGGCAGCTTTTAAAAATTATTTCTGTTTGCAAAATTTGACTAAACATTTTTTAACAGATTTTGTTTGTAAAACAAATGCTTTTGGTGGTCAACAAACAGGGACTTTGTTAGGATCCTAATATTTAATATATTATTATTAGGAATAATATATGTATTATGTTTATGTATGGCAGTTATTATATGTGTGGCAGTTACTAAAGGGTAGTTATTAGGAAGTCTATATATATGTGTATTGTAAGTTGATTATGAATGTGAATGATATGATATTTCAGAAAACTGTTTCTCTCTTTCTCTCTATCTGATTCTCTCTCCTCTTCTCTCAAGAATGGAGATTCTCCCTCTTGAGTCCCTCTTCTTCTAACCCTAGATTCTGGGGTTCTAACAGACTTACATGGATAAACTCATATTTTTTGCTAATTTGTTCAATGTATATTAAGGTTTATTAATGACTTCAACTCATTTTATCCTTTGATTTATATCTTGTGCCATTACCCAGAGTGACAAGGAAGCAACATTTGAACTTGTTGGAAAAGGCTTGGCAGTACAAGAGAACAAAAATACCCCAAATTTGACAGAGGTACATACATAAACTATACTGTTATATAGTAAAACAGGTATGATAAAAGCAATACATCAACAAACACCTTCTCTTGTATGCTTACTGAACTCTTTATTGCAATGATTTTGTGCCCATCCATATACATATATATATATATATAATTTATTACAAATTTAATTAGAACTGATAACGCTTTTAAGAAACTGTGAACTAATTATTGCCTTGAGATTATGCAACAGGAAACAGTGGATTCAAGTGGTCAAGAAAGTCCTAAATTACAGAAAATTGTTATAGTAGAAGAAATAACGGAATCAGACCAAGCTAATGCATCACTTGATCCATTTGTTACTTTGCAAAAAGAATCTCCACAGGTAAGATTATCAACTTTTCTGATGTAAAATAAAGTTAAGCTAGATGATTTGAATTATGGAACCGTGGAATTAAACATTAGTAACTTTTCTTGTAGTACTTGCATATCCATCATGCCAAATTTATAGGAAAAACTAATGAATCATGTGATTGAATTCAGGGTCAAATCATTTTCAATCAAATTGATAGTCACTCTGATGAAGAAACTAAGGTGGACCAGTTGATCCCTCAAACATTTGAAGATGATCTCATTAGATTATTTCGAATAATGGAGAAAGGTGTCCACGTTGGATTTCACAATGTGTCTCATGTATCTCAAATTGGAAATAATGATGTTGTTAGGGCCTTTGCTGACTTAGAAGCCTCTTTGAAAATGAGTCTAGAAGATATAGCTTGCTCAGAAGAAAAAAGTGTTATCCTTGTGAATGCTCTTAACGTCTTGTCCATCCATTATCATGAAGAAGCTTCCTCTAATGACCTTAAATTGACAATAAAATCTCTGCATCAAGAAATCCCAAGTATTCTATCTTCCTTCAAGCAGACCTCTACAAGGCTTGCTTCTACTGAAACATCGCACAAGCTTGAAGAAACGGACAAGTATATCAACGAAGAACTCCCTCAACGAAAGGAGACAGCTATGTCTCTTGTTTCTGAAATTCACAAGACTCAACAAAAGGAAGTAAAACTGAAGGAGCAAATCTCTAGCTTGCAGGCAGAGTTAAAGAAGAAAGAAAGAGAAATCAAAGATTGTGAGATGAAACTATCATTTCTTCAAGAGCAAAAAAGGAAGAGTGTTTCAGAGACGATATGCTTCCTAGAGCAGTTAGAAGGTGTGAAGAAAGAAAGGTCTCAAATAATGGAAGATAGAAAGAAGTTAAGACAACAATTAGAAAAGTGGTCTTCCTATGTAGCAAAATGGTGGAAAGCAACATTGCTGTAGGAATGTTTCTCAAGTAGAAGCTTTGAACATTTGAGGTTGTTAATTTAATAAGTTTTTAGCAAAACATTCTAGTGTGCAAGACTCTTTATGAATGAACCATTGTATAATCTTCAAAATTTGTGTAAGCCCCCAAGTAATGTGATACTGGATTAGTCTGTATACCAACCTAGAAGCTTAATCATTGAATGAACTTAATTATCATGTTATGGTAAATGACATGTCTAGAGTTGCTGATATGTTTAAATTATTATGCTCATGTTTGATGATGTTACATATATGTAGGATAATTGGGTAGTAGTGTTGTAAAACCATATGAATTATGAAAGAAACATATATGGAATGGGTTTGAAAGGACATGCTGAGTTATTACTTTACAGTCATGCAAAACAGACCAAGACAAAGTTGATCATTGCTTATTTAGGATATTTTTTGAAATTATGAGAAAAAAGAGAAGAGATTAAAGATATCGTTAGATTGAGAATTAGAGGAGGGAAGAAAATAAAGATATAAATCAGACAGATATTTTATTTTTGTTTTAGAAGTTTAAAATTAAAAAAAAATGTGTGATTAATTTGTAATCTATAATTATTTTTTTCAACCTTTTCAAATTAAAATATTTTAGAAGAAATATTGTTATCCAAACAAATTTAATCTTCTTTCCTCTGTTGTTTCTTTCCTAAAAAGCAAGGAAGAAGAAATCAAAGATTGTGAGATCAAACTATTATGCCTTCAAGATCAAAAGAAGAAATGTGTGGCAGAAACCATATAGTTCATAAAAGAGTTTGAATCTGTGAAGAAAGACATCTCTGACGAATTTTCTTTAGTGCAAGTGTTCATGAATGAGTGATTGTTTAATTGAATCATAATAAATTTGTGTAAGCATTTTTGTATGTGGTACTAGATTTGTTGAATAAATGGACTTGAGTAAAGGAAAACAGGAATTCTGAATGTAGATTTTTCTCCTTATTTTCTATTTTCATATCCACTTTTAAATGACTCCTTCCTTTATTTTACCCCACCATTACTAGGAATATTATATATATCAGGGGCTATAATCGTAACTATAACTTGCAAAGAGTAAAAGACTGTTACTAAAAGTTATACCAACAATTTTCTACTTGTCACAATGAATTGGAAACAAAAGGGTACTTTTGCCAAAAATATATGAAAATTTACATAAAATTTCTCCAAAAGATCAGACCACATCCATTTCTGCTGAATGGTGCATGACAACAAAGTAAAACTCTTCTTATCACAACTCTGCTATCTAAACATGACTAGGTAATAAAATAAAATTTTCTTTTATCAACTTATTGTACCAAAATACATACGTTCAGTACATTTGTCCATGGAATCTCAAAATGAATGAGGGATTAAATACAACAATTTTAGGAGGATCTAAGGTGAGGCAGTAATTCAAAGCATGTTGAAACGCCACTGTCCAACAACAATTAAATACATACAGATCCACCCTTGAAAGAAACTAAAGATTCACGAGTGCAAAAACACATTCTCTCCAGCTGCCAATCTGTGACTCATATTTTCTAACTTATAAAAGATTACATCTTTTCATGCAGAAACTTATTCGCCCTCACTCAGGATAGGTACTATGAGTGGTTTCATCTGTGCCAGATATACAATCGCCCACCTGATAACACACAGGAAAGACCCAAGTGAACTTGATGACTAGAACAGGATATTGCTATTTTACAACTTAGAAGATTGCTTATGTTATGTATCAAATGATAATGTTATCATAAGCTAATTAACAAAAGTTTCTTGACTGTTAAGTGTTAACTCAAGGCAGCCATATTTAGAATTTTGGAAATTACCAAATGTATTGAATAATACAGAATGTTAGACAGCATTTTTCCATGTGATGAGATGCTCAACATCCTCTCTTCTCTGTCCTTTGAATTCATTCCGAATCCAAGCTCATTGGACATGATTAAAAAAGGCATAATGATGAGCAGTAAATCAAAGAAGTACATTAACTTCTTAAACATCATGAGTTTTGTCCGGTAAACTCATACAGTTTAACCACTGCTTTTAAATGACAACAGATAGTTATATTATGAAAAAGGCATCTTCAAAGCTAATAAATCACAAACTACTCACAGTTCAAGACATAGCAATAACATCCAGCAAGTATGCGGTAAAGCATCCTTGTGAAACATACAGTGGCACAACGCTCCACTTTAAACAGAGTAAAAGCCTACATATATTTTAGGAGTTGTCTATTTCTCTCCAATTACTTTTTATTTTAATAGTGATGCAATGAAGCATGGATAATAATATTTATAAAAAAAATACAAATGAATTCGTGTGCCAGTATAAAGTGTCGCATTAAGACAGGACAAATTCGATGCAACAGCTGCACAAGTAGTTATTATAGATGCACATCAGCCAAAGGAATTATTTTGAGATAAAAGGGCAAATAGAGAAAAAATCTCATTCAGTGTTTTCCTTTATCATTTTATTAAGGGTAAAATACAGGAAAGGTACCTGTGGTTTGGCCTAATCTCACTTTTATGACGTGTGGTTTCAAAAGTTGCACATTAGGTACCTGTGTGTTTCGCCGTTAAACAGAAGCAGTACTTGTGTAATTTTCCGTTAAATTTTTAACGGAAAAAGTAGTACTTGTGGTTTCAAAAGTTGCACATTAGGTACCTGTGGTTTTGCTGAAGCTTAAACTACATATTAGCTTCATATTTTGAACATTAAACGATGAAACCCAACACTCTCTTCATCTTCATCATCATCTTCTTCCCATAAACTCAACAAACCCTCATTTCTCATACGAATTTCAAATTTCACTCATCAAATTAAATCAAAAATCACACACACACACACATAGATATACATTAATCAGAAATCACCCGAATTATCATCTCCAAATTTCTCGACGGATTTTGAAGCAATTTCAAAGATTTAGGGTTTCTAATTTGATTTGATGAAATTAGGGTTGTTGAAATTGCAGATCGAAGAGGGTTTCTGTAATACCCCAATGTACCATGTTAGACATTAGACTTAGCATTTGACTTAAAAGTAAATTGTGTAGTTAATCTAGAAGTCCTTATGAGCTTGTGGTTAAATTTTGAGAGCAACCTGACAAAAAAATTTTATCTGTGTTTCATTTTAATTTTATTATAAGACACTTTTGAGTAAGAAATAATAAATTATAGATATAATATTTTTGAAAGGAAAATATATATTTGGAACCTACTATTTTCAATGAATCCAACAATATAATTTTTTTCAAAAATCTCTATTTCTAGAACTTTTGAGTTTTAGGGACTGTTTTGAAAGAATTTAAATGTTTTTGGGCAATACTGTGGATCTAGCCTCTTTCTTCTTGCATCAGAATTACTTTTTTGCCCCCTAAATTTGGCCAAAATAGCAAAACAACCCTTTCTTTAACGGAAAATTACACAAGTACTGCTTCTGTTTAACGGCGAAACACACAGGTACCTTATGTGTAACTTTTGAAACCACACGTCATAAAAGTGAGATTAGGCCAAACCACAGGTACCTTTCCTGTATTTTACCCTTTTATTAATTTATCACTTCCTTATCAAGGGATATGAAACCAGGAAACAAGCCATACATGTTTCCTGACCAATACAAACTAAAAGAGGACTGACAATAAAAATATGTACTTACATCATCCAGCAACAAACTGTTGCAGTGATAACCAAAGTCAGGTGAAACCTGTGACAAAAATAATAGGACGTCATAAATGTGTAAATGAGAATATCAAAATAATATAAAAATCCATAGACAACAAAAGACACAACTCTAGAGAGGAGGCACATTAAATATCCTTTATATATATATAATCTTTAAAGCCCACTTTAGTTTAGAAATCTGAAAGTGTCGCATTACAAACGCAGCAAGAAGTTGGGATAGCAATAGATGAAATATACAAAATAAATTTTAATTGACACAGTACATGCAAAGTTGTAAGGAAGTATAGAAATCAAGCGAAGTTTCTCAGAAGAAATCATCACTTCCCTCGGAAGTACAAGATCATAAAAACAGAAGTTTGGAGGGATCAACTGTATAATTTCTTGTGTTAGGATTTGGAGTGAAGTTAGCGTTTATCAAACTAAAGCTGATTCACCATTTTTTGGGGTTTACCAACAATGTCTGCCCATGTTTAATTATTTTCGTTTTCTGAAGGGTAGGCTTAAATCCTATTTTGATTATTATGAAGAAATCTATAGGGGTATAATTGGGTTCATGCGGGTATAAAATACTCTTCTAGATAAAGCTTGAAAAGTTTAGTTGAAATGTCCAACCTTATTTGTCTCAGCATTTGTGATGTAATGGAAATGAATTCTACCCTGATCACTTTTGAGTTATATCTTGTTGAAATGCCTAATAAGTAATAACAGTATTGACTTCCATGTTTCCCTACCATCACATTTGACCCCAAAATCTCTGACAAATGTTAAAGTTAAGAGGGAGAAAAAAAGAAGACAGAACTCAGAAAAAGAAAATATATATATGAATTATGAAAGAGTAAA
This sequence comes from Chamaecrista fasciculata, assembly GCA_003254925.1. Classification (NCBI taxonomy): domain Eukaryota; kingdom Viridiplantae; phylum Streptophyta; class Magnoliopsida; order Fabales; family Fabaceae; genus Chamaecrista; species Chamaecrista fasciculata. The sequence goes on from QANZ01033917.1 coordinate 135,169, forward strand.
ATACAAACTAATATGAAATATTGTTAGTTGTTACAGCAAGAAACCAAAACCAACTATTTGGTTACTTCTCTGACAGCACAAAACAGCTAATCAAAAAAGGCAGACCAGTTATATACTCCAAGTTAGAAGAGTATAGTGCCCCGAATCAATAAATGTAGCAGCTAGAGATTATTGAGGCATCCGCAGAATCCATTAGACACAACAACACACGGACAGAAATCAAATTAAAGAAACCCAGAAGAATAACTATATGATCAAACACTTGAGAAAAGCTGCAGAAAAGAAACGAAGTGATGAAGCAAGCATACAGATTAGTAGAAGGTCCTCTGTTGCAGCAAATTCTGGTACAAATTGAAGCAATTATCCCAATCACAACGAAAATTAGCGTTGTTACCAGGAAACCCATGCCGATCGCACTAGATCCTTATCAGAGGAAACGGATTCCTGCAAATTTGTCAGAGAAAGAAACGAATTTGATATTCCAGCAACCAGTCAAATGTAGACGGAATTTTGAGATCGCTAACATCAATCAGAATCCAAACGAATCGAGAAAACAGACCCTTATATGGGTGTTTGGTTTCCGAGAAAGAGCAGGAAAACAAAAGAGAAAAAGAAACAATAGGATCTTACCCTGAGCTTCGAATTTCGTCGTCGTTTAGATCTTAATCTGATTTTTCTTTTTTGGGATCCTCTTATTAAAAGAGAATTGTTTGGACTTTAAGCCCAATGTGGCCCAAAACATTGATTATATTCAATTGGGTCTTTTGGGTTAGATTCCCAAGCCCAATTTCATTGGACATCCTGAATTTTGTTAAATAAATTAATAATTTATTCTTTAAAAGATAGTAAATTTTTAGATAAATTATACATGGAAAAAGTACTAATTTTGTTCCCAAACTTTACATCAACTATCAATTTCATCCCCAATCTTTTTTTGCAGTCAATTTCATTCCCAATATTTTACATTTTGGTCAATTTTACCATTTGAATAATTTCTTTCAATATATTAACGACAGATTGCATCATGTTTTTCAATCTAAGTTAAGATTTGAGTTTTTTTCTATCAATTTTACAATAAATATCATTAGCCAAGTAAATTATGCTGTGAATATTTGGCTAAAGTAAGAGCAAATGATAAAATTGACCAAAATGTGAAACATTAGGGACAAAATTGACTGTAAAAAAAGACTGGGGATAAAATTGACAGGTGGTGTAAAGTTTGGAGATGAAATTAGTACTTTTGTCATTATACTTTGGTACCTTATAGTTTAGTCATATTCCACTTTGATATCCTATGGTTCAAAAAGTGACATTATGATATCCAGTGGTATTCTCCGTTAACACTTTGGTAGCTGAGTTTTAATTTCGTTAGAAAACTAACAAAACTTGAAATTAATGGGGCTATTTCATAAATTTAAACAATTTTAAGAGAATAAAAGGCAATTTTAACCCAAAATAAAGAGACTGAAATTACTGAAACACCAAGAAATATTTAATCTTTTTAAAGCAGTCCTTAAAACCACAAAATTCTAGAAATATAATTTCTTGACAAAAAATTTTTCTTACATTCGTTGCGATTAGTAGGTTCTAGATATGCAATTTATCTTTGAAAATTTTATCTTTATAAATTATTATTTTTTACTTGAAAGTGTTATATATTAGGATGTCAGAATAAGAAGTCAGATGAAAATCTTTAACTCTGTTTACTTTCAAGTTTTGGCCACAAGCTTATAAAAATCTGTAAATATCAAATATAATAATTAAAATTTTAAACAATTGGGTTTTTAATTTTTAAAATTTCTAAACTAAAAACTCCTAATATTGACTAAAACTATCTTAAAAGACTATATAAAACACAAAAAGACCCATAATACTACTCTAATTCCTTCAAAACTACACTCTTAAAATTCTAAAATTTCACATTAGACATGACAAAGGTTGTGACAATTAAGAGATTGAAAGAGAAATGAGAAGTAGAGGTCAGAGGTATATAAAGACCTGACCTAGTGAAACTAGGGTTGCGTCTCTTTTTTTTTTAAATAAATCTAGTATATTTAACTTCGTGGAATAGGGTCAATCCATAAAAAAATATTAAATTTAGCATATTTATTTTAGTATATTTAAATATACTAAATTTATTTATATAAAAAATATAAAAGAAACTCGGTCAGGTCTCGGGGTGTATACAGACTTGTCCCGATCTATGAACACCCTTAGTTTCTACTTCTCATTTCTCTCTAAATTCTCCTAATCACTACAACATTCATCATGTTTAGTGTGAGATCCTAGAATTTTAGAGAGTAGTTTTGGAGAAACTAGAGTACTATTAGGGGTTATTAGTGTTTTAAGAAGATTTTTAAGTTAATTTTAGGCCAATATTAAGAGTTTTTAGTTTAGAATTGTAAGAAATTAGCAAACATGATAGTTTAAAATTTTAATTGTTATATTTGAAATCTACTTATTTTTATTAGCTTGTGGTAAAAATTTGAAAGCAAATAGAGTTAAAAATTTAACTTTGACTTCTTATTTTGACATCATAATATAACACTTTTAAGTGAGAAATAATAACTAATAGAGATAAAATTTTCAAAAATAAATTGTATATTAAGAACCTACTCATTGCAACGAATCCTATGAAATAAATTTTCTCAAGAAATTATATTTCTAAAATTGTGTGTTTTTAATGACTATTTTAGTGAGATTTAAATATTTCTTGGTATTTTAGTAATTTTAGCCTCCTTTTCTTGCATTAAATTTGTCTTTTATTCCCCCAAAAGTGGTTAAAATTATGAAGTAACCCCTATTAGTGCCAAATTGTGTTAGAATTAAAGCTCAATGTATCGAAATATTACCGGAGAATACCACAATATATTAGAATGTCACTTTTTGAACCATATAGTACCAAAGTGAAATATGGTCAAACCACAATGTACCAAAATATAATTTATTTCTTTTTTCTTATATTTTGATCCTATTATAAAAGGAAAAGGACCTTAATATTAAAAAATGGGAGATTAAAGTTAATTTTTTTCTTTTTTTTAACAAAAAAAGTGGATTGAAAATAACAAGTGACTAATGATGGAACTTTTTGAAAATTTGAGGTATTAAAACAGAACGAAAAGAACTTGAGAGACTAAACAAGAACTTTGAGCAAACATGAGAGACCAAAATAAGACTTTGGCCATTTATTAATAAATCTTATAATAAAAATAAGCAAAAATACTCTTGTTAGCCGTAAAGTATGAGGTCAGTTTCAGTTGTACAAGAAAGTTTTTTTGGGTCAATTGTACTCAATATTTTATATTTAAGTCAATTGTACTCCCAATGTTTTATATTTGAATTAATTATACCCAAAATTAAGGATATAATTGATAGAAGAAAAAAGTTTGAGGATATATAAGTCAAAGGGTCATTTTGGTCCTAAATGTATGCGCTAATGTTCATTTTGGTCCATTATGTTTCAAAATGTTCAAATTGGTCCTAAATGTTGGCAAAATATTTCATTTTAGTCCAAAATGTTGGTAAAATGTTTCATTTTGGTCCAAAATTATTGAATTTGATCATATTTTTCTCGTCTCTCATTTCAAGTTTAAAGGACTTGTTAAGAGAAACTCGTAGCTCTAAATTCGTCGCATTTGAATTTGAAACGAGAGAGATATAATTAACTTTGCTTGTTTGATCATGAAATGAGCAGTCTGTTTTTAGGACTGATTTGACCTCGTTTGTTGAAAGTCCCAATTGGATAGAGAAAGTACTCTTTGAGAACAATATATAGTTCTAAACTCATCACGTTTGAATTTGAAACGAGCTATATTTAATAGTTTGGACCAAAATGAAACATTTTGCCAACATTTAAGACCAATTTGAACATTTTGAATCAGAATGGACCAAATTGAACATTAAGGCATATATTTAGGACCAAAATGAACCTTTAACCTACAATTAACCCAAACAATTTTAAATCTTTGTTACCAAAAAATACTTTTTTCTATACAATTTTCTAAATTTATTCCACAGTCCAATCCAAGTAAAACGGAGTGGAAAAACGAAACTATATATAAAAACAAACCAAAATCTATCACATTTTTTTTTTCTCTTCTTACACTTTTTTCGCTAAAACCCTACATATAGTAATACAGTATCCACTCTTCGTCTTCCCTATCGCAAGAAAAAACCAGAAAACGCAGGCACGAGTCTCACTCAAATCATGGCCAATCTTCCCCTTATAAACCCAAATGAATTGGTCTCATCATCGTCTTCGTCAACCCTCACTCCAGTTTTCCCCAATGCATCGTTCTCTTACTCTTCCTGTGTTTTTTTGAACCCCAGAAGAAGAACAACAACAACACCAAGTGCTTCCGAACGCTTCCACACTCGCCGTTCACACTCATTGAGCTGCTCCTTCACACCTCTCGATAATGCCAAGATTAAGGTGGTCGGCGTCGGTGGCGGAGGAAACAATGCCGTTAATCGCATGATTGGTAGTGGTTTAACGGTGCGGTTTTTTCTTTTTTTTGATGGAATTTCGAATCCCCATTTTGTTTATTCTTTCAATTGCTGGTGAATTTCGTTTTTTTTGTTTTTGTTTTTTCTGGAAGCATTGGTGTTTTGCTGCAACTGTAAGTGATTACATGATGATAAGTTCTGCTTCATTTTGATTCAGGGTGTAGATTTCTATGCAATAAATACTGATGCTCAAGCACTAGTACATTCTGCGGCGGAGAACCCACTTAAAATTGGGGAAGTTCTGACCCGTGGATTAGGTCAGGCACTCTCCTTTATACTCCTTGGAGATTCATTTTTCCACTTTTCTGTGAATATAAGCATATTTGCATAGCTGATTTCTTATTTGATTACACAAACAACGATGAGTTAACTAGAAAGCACAAACACTTCATTTTGAGGGAGTGTTGCCATGTCGGATAAGCTCGATAAGCGCGCAATAGATGTGACACATGTTCAACGCATGTCCATGAGTGTCAAAATTTAAAATTACCTTCTTGCGCCCCCAACACTGCGAAAAGTAGAAAAATTTGACACATATGACATGTTTCATGAATGGGAAATTCTAAGATGCAAAGTGGGGAATGTATACAGTTGCATACAATTGTGATGTGGCATAATTTTCTTTTCTTAAGTAATTTAATGTTGAAAAATAATTAAAAAAAAAAAGATAACTTTTTTAACCAATCAAAACTGTATATGGAGCTACATTACTACTTACATGCAATGCCCACTTTGCATCATAGACTAACCCTTCATGAATAGACGTTGTAACTTTTAAATATTTTATCAAGATTTATGAATATTCAATGGTCTCTTCATTTCTTTTTTTACTATTGGAACTACAATTTGTATAGATATATGCTGTGTTGTGTAATGTAAAATTTAAAAATTGGTGTGTTCATGTCGCTCATGTTCGTGACAATCCTCTGATTGGAGCGCTTATATCAATGTCCAGCAATTTCGTTGTTCATTGTTGAGAACTCAAGTGTGGCCTTTGATTCAAATTACTTGATAGAGATGTTCAGGTACTGGCGGGAATCCACTATTGGGGGAACAAGCTGCTGAAGAATCAAAAGAAGCAATTGCTAATGCTCTCAAAGGCTCAGATCTTGTATTTATAACAGCTGGTATGGGTGGCGGCACAGGGTCTGGTGCTGCCCCGGTTGTAGCACGAATATCGAAAGAGGCAGGTTACTTGACTGTTGGTGTGGTTACCTATCCCTTCAGTTTTGAAGGTCGCAAAAGATCCTTGCAGGCAGGTGTCATTTTGTCCCTTATTTTGGAAATATGACTACATTATTTATATTACAACATTTAATTTGTAAGTACACTAATTGTTTTAGGTCAAAATCTCGTTTTGGTCCTCAAACTATAGGGTGAATTCCATTTTGGTTCTCAGACTTTCCATTTGTTCCGTTGTTAGATCAAAACATGCTTTTGTTTTGGTTTCTACTGTTATTCTGAGTTGGACAAATGAGATACACAATTTTTCTCTCATCCGTGTTCTAATAATTGAGTTGGCAAAGAGAAAAAGAAAAATCACCCTTTCTCTTAAATCTGTTATAGCTTTTTAGTGATCATATATTTTCTGCTCAAGCTTCATGAGAATTAGCAGTTTTCATGAGTACTATGGTATTTTTGCTTTTGTGCGAGACTTTAATCTGATTCCACATGCAGTTCCTATTGCACAACATATTAGCATTGGTTATCATGAATGCACGTTATTAGGGAGAATCTAGAACTAGTGGGACTGGTATGTGATGATCGATGTGGTGTATATAGCATTGTCAGTCAGACAGCCACTAATGCATGTTATGGAGAAAAATGCTATATGCGGTGCTAACTGGTAACATCATTTTGGATATATGAATTATGCTTAAAGTCTCTGGCTGATAACATACAAAAGTTAGCATTATATAGAGCATTTTAGTTATATGAAATTCAAAACTTACTGTCTGATTACATTTGCTTTATCTTCAGGCACTGGAAGCCATAGAAAAGCTGCAGAAAAATGTCGATACACTTATCGTGATTCCAAACGACCGTCTCCTTGACATTGCTGATGAGCAGACACCTCTCCAGGATGCTTTCCTTCTTGCCGATGATGTTTTGCGCCAAGGAGTGCAGGGAATAGCAGATATTATCACAGTGAGTTTACTATAAATGACGTATTTATGTTTTTCACTAAACTGGGTAACTGGTTATGAATGATTCGGTAGAGAAGTCCTAAGTCTCAAACCATCCTAACTTAGTTTATAATTACTTCATTATATAGTTTTCCCCGTTGTCAACATGTATTTTTCTAACTTCTCCCTTGTTCTTTTGAGTGTTCACACATCCATCATTCATGATTTAACTTGCATTCATTATTCAATGTTAGAGACATGTATACACTGGGTGTTCTAGGTATTATGAACAGTTTTGTTATTGATTTTCAGATACCTGGGCTGGTAAATGTGGACTTTGCTGATGTTAAGGCTGTGATGAAAGACTCTGGAACTGCAATGCTTGGAGTAGGTGTTTCCTCGAGCAAAAACCGTGCAGAAGAAGCAGCCGAACAGGCTACTCTGGCTCCTCTAATCGGATCGTCTATCGAGTCAGCTACCGGGATAGTATATAATATTACTGGAGGAAAGGACATAACCTTGCAGGAGGTGAACAGAGTGTCTCAGGTACTTAAGCATTTCATTATTATTTTATCTTTTCCATCCAAAAATTGCGAGCATGTCTTAACTGTTTTTGACTTTTGTAAGTGGAAAATATAGCTATAATATCACTGGATAACTGAGATGGCCTTCATGCGATTTCAGTTTGAATGCGACAACATTTGAATTTTCTGATATGCTTGCTTTTTTAGTTTTGACTTTTGAGAATTGTAGTAGTATTTGGCATACCTTCTACATTTGATTCAGTCGAGACCTCTGTTCAGCCACCCAACTCTTCCTCAGAAAAGGAATGCCCTTACTTCCCTACGAGGATCATTAAAACTTTTTGTGTCTAAAATTAATATAGAGTAAATTAATGATTTGGTCTTTGAAAAATGTCAAGTGTCTCAATTTAGTCCTTGAAAGATAAAATTATAAGATACAGTCCCTAAAATATGTAATTATAATCAATTTGATCCTTTTAAGTTATTAAATCAAATTTAATGACAAGATTTTCTAACATCAACCATTAAATGCAATGTTGACAATATTTAAAACCACATCAATATTGCCATTAAATTTAGGGTTTTGCTATAAAAAACTCTATAGCTTAAGCTATGGAGTTTGTGTGTCTATCTCTCTCCTCATTCTTTTTCTTTATTTTGACTTCCATCAATTATTTAGAAAAATGTGTCATGAGAGGAAAGATAGACACACAAATTGCTATGGAGTTTTTTTTATAGCAAAACCCTTAAATTTAAGCTAATATCTTTAACAAAAGGACAAGATTAATCATAATAGCATCTTTTAGGAACTAAATATGATGTTTTTATCTTTCAAGAACTAAATTGAGACATATAACACCTTTCGGAGACCAAATCATTAATATGCTCATTAATATATAATACTTTTATTTTGTTTGCTTTGGATGGGTGGTAAACTCGAACTTCAAGCCACAATATCGGTCTTCTGTTCTCCGATTTTCATCCTTGCGTGCTGTTCTTAACACTCGATAATTTTCAGGTTGTGACTAGTCTGGCAGATCCTTCTGCTAATATTATATTTGGGGCTGTCGTTGATGATCGCTATAACGGAGAGATTCACGTGACTATCATCGCAACCGGCTTCTCACAGTCGTTTCAGAAGACGCTGCTGACAGATCCTAGGGCTGCAAAGCTGGTAAACCAAGAAAGTAAGGCAATGGCTCCTTCACTTAAGTCCTCAAACTCACCATCAACGGTTCCATCTAGAGGATCTCCACGAAAGCTCTTTTTTTAGTTGCTTGCTTGCTTATCTCTCTTGCCTGTGATTTTCAGTTTTCTGTAGTCGATTTTTTTGTGTAGCATTATGTTTGTATATTGATCTTGAAGCTTGATTGAGATATATAATTCCTCTATCTCTCAAATACAAAGTTATTATCTTACTTCTGCTTTCTCTTTGTTTTTCTTTAAGTAGGTGGTTTTAGCGAGTACTTAGGTTATTATTGTCAGAACTAACTCAAATGGTCAATTGTATGTATGTTGAGCCAATTTTTCCATTCCAGTGAAGTTGATTTTTCCATAAACAAAGTCATTACAAAATAACACAACCATCGTTTCTTATGTTTTTTTTTTTGTTCAATTTGGCCAGAATTGACAGTGCTTGTTATGGGATTGAATATCGATGGTTGTTTATTAAATGAGTAAACCAATAATTTTGTCTCTAAAAAATCATCAAATTCACAACTGGTTTCTCAAAAAATTAAAATAGTCTTTGAAAGATTGAATATATTTTTTAGTCATTTTTATGAATTAATAATCATATTGTTTGATTATTTCAAGAATTAACGAATATACAATTTGATTCCATTAGAGACTAACTATTATATTTTAATCAGATTGCATTGTCAATTTAATAATTTTTCAGGCATTGAATTGTTAATTTAGTAGTTTACACATCTCTTGTATAATCATATATGACTTACCAAGTTAGCATTTATCCCAATTCAAATACTTTATATCATCTCTTACTTTCCACTAAACACTAGTGGGTCTACGAAATATACACAAATTCTTCTGAAGTTAAAAAAACATACTCCTACAAACTAATTTGAGAAAAAGTAATTATATCTTTTTTTTTGGGTAATAAAGTAATTATTTCTTTATTGATAAGAAATGTATTTAATACTTATTATAATAGATAAATAATAAATACAAATAATCTAATAAAAATAGGTACGATAGTAATTTATCTTCTATTATAAAAAGATTATAGTATATATTTTAATTTTGCCAAGAGAAAAATAATTTTCATGCCTCTTAAGAAACCTGGTTGTGATTTACCCTACTCTTAATTATGCCTCCACTAGTCAAAAAGACTTTAAATATATACCTTTTACTCTCATTATATCATTCACCACTATTTTTTACGCAAAACGATAAAACAATTAAAAGGAAATTTAAAGTGAGATAAAGTACATATCCAAATTATATATTAACAAACCCTACAGGATTCAAAGGTTTTCACCAGCATTTAAAATCAAAAGACAAACATATTTGCTAATCAAATAAGTTAGCAAGGACAAAAATTCAGACTGCTATAAAACTTCTCCCTACATTAGAATATCAACAAATTTGCATACTCACTTCTGTCTAGCCTATGATCACTTTTGCACATGCAAAACAATTACCAGTATAGTACCATCCCTTTCACAAGAACATAGATGCTTCAGCTTTTGGAATAAAGGAGAGCACACTTTCACCAAATAGTTCATGTACTGATGATAGCAAATGTCCTGCATCTATGTCATCTTTCCAAGCCTGAGCAAGAGTGGCAGATACCTTAACCGGCTGACTTCCAACCTCTCTTCCCGGGTTTTTGTCATTTAATAACTGATGAACCATTGATGATGTACCGGCGTTAGAAACCCCCATTGTAGACGAAAATCCACCGGCTGTTCCTTGCATTTCAATCGGCAAGGAGTTCACCGGCATCAAACCTCTGGGACCATCGGTAGCAATTTTCTTCAGCGGAGGTTGCTGCATTAGATTGTCTGAGCTGGCTTTGCGTTTGCCTACATTAATTGGAAAGATAAAGATAGGGCACAAAACAGAAAATCAATCACGAGGTTTAATGTAAATGCAGAAAAGTTAGCACTGTCACAAGAGATCACTACTTTGTTGTAAAAGGTTAGTGCTACACAAAAAAAAAAGTCGAAGGGCTTTCAGAAACTCATGCTTCCAGTGCACTTTCCATATCATATTTCTATTCATATTGGAAATAACATCTAATAATTAAAACCAATAATTGGATAATTCTCAGTGTAACCAAAAGGAAGCCATACTTGGTATCGCTGTCATAACTTTTCCTTGCCCTCTTGGAAAAGCACGAGTTGAAGGAGAGAGCATACTGCTGAATATTTTGCTCTTTTCATGAATACATTGGCCTGCTGCAGACTGAAAGGTTTATGAACTCAGTAATTAGCCAGCGAGATGTTCAGGAGAAAAGGGCCACAATAGTGTTCAGTAAGAGTTGAGCATTTTATAAAATTAGAACTAACCAGCAAGGCGCCATAAACTTGCCATGCTTCATGCCTCTTCATCTCGTTTTTCTGTTTCTCAAGTTGCAGTTCTGGCTCAAGAAGAAGCAGATATGGCTCAAGATTTGGAAGTATAAGCATGCGAACCTACTCGAAGTGAAAAAAACATTAATACATTTTTTGAGTCCAACATAATTATATGTCTGCATGGCATCAATGAAAAAACACTATGTATGTTGCAATGAGGAATAGGCATTCACAGCCACAAATACTTGAGATACTAATAAAGCTCAGAGAGCACATGTTTTTTATTTTCCATAAAAACAAAGCAAGATAGGAAAAACAATCCAAGCTTGTTAGTAAATCATCATAATTAGTTGAAAAACAGTTGTATAGCATTTTCTTTAATTTATAGTCCACAAAAGGATCAGAAAATTTATGAAAACAGCTTCACAAAGGTCATAAGATACCATGCTTGATCCAAGAGCTGCTATCCCTTTTATAGCACCATAGTGTGAAGGTAGAGATTTTGTAGGGTCCAAGAACGAATGAAGCAACGTCTTTGTCACACGCGGCTGAAGATTGTGATAAACATTTCCAAATCTGCAAATTTACAAACTAGGATAATGAGACTCAAAGAACAAAGGGAATATACATACATGCTTGATATCTTTTTAAACTTTTATAAATTGAATTTCAACCTTTTAAGCTTTGGAAATAGTCCCTACATGTCAATGTCAAAAGAAGTGAAAAAAAAAATGATTCATAGAAAATAATAATGTTAGAATTGGCTGAAAAACTAGTTTTCAAGTTAAGGAGCCACTGCTGTCTTCTACTATTCAACAGGACAGGTATTTATTAGCCACAAAGGCAATTATTTGGAGTATTGCATTTTGATTATATATATATATATATATATAGTATTGCATTTATTTCCAATGAATGTAGGCATCAACCTCATCAACCAGTAATCCAGTATTACACCCAGACTTGTGAACTGGAATAACATTGCATAACAGCAACTGAAGTCTTAGCACAGATTCTACAAATTTACCATCTCGTTGCCAATTGTTATATTAAGGAATGACATAAAAAATAATTAGTCGGCACAAGCCGCAAATATCAGCCTAGGAAAGATGTTATAAGGCCAAGAACAATAAAATACCAAGAAAATGAACTGACATAGTAATTTATACTCTTAATCAGAAAGAAGGTCCACACCTTTTGCATATAGAAGCAACCAGGTTTGCACTGAAGTTTCTTAGCTCCCAGTGATTATCAGATAGTCGATTTCCTAGCCTTTTTGCAACAACGCAGGTAATAATGGATGGCATCAACTGATGCAACTGACAGAGTTTAACAAAATATTAGATGGACAATGAAATTCAAGGTATTTAATAATGATGTTACAGCTCAAGTATTAGTAGAGTACAACAGAAAAGAGGTCAAATTCTTCTGTTTATGTATCATCACAAATAACTGATCAACCTCAGAAGAGTTTCACACAAAAAATGAAACCGATCATCTGAAGTTATTATAGATGTCAATACATTTATGAAACTAGAACCAGACTTACATAAGGCTCTATGTGTATGTGAGGATTTTGTGTAAGGCTCCGAACAAGTCGCATCAAAGCAAACAAAAGACCTATATTATTCAAATTCTTTGTCACCTGAAACGATATTGAGAAAGAAGACAAAAAGGAGTTCAGTAATGATTTTTGGTTGAGAAAAACTATATTTTAATCCTCGACGTAGGGCGACTTTCGATTTAGTCCTTCAAAAATCATTACTTCCAATTTAGTCCTTCAAAGATAACATTCCTTTCAATCTCACCCTCGTACCCAAATTTTATCTACAATTTAATGGTTCAACTAAGAGAAACTTAACTTTAAAATTTTTTACTCAGGTAGAAACTTATGTATGAGAATAATATTATTTTTTTTTATACCAGAATAATATTATGTTAATTTAGTCATTAAAATTGAAAGAAATTTAGGTATAAGTGTAACATTGAAATGAATTTCATCTTTAGAGGACTAAATTGATTGCAGTGATATTTTAAGAAATAAATTGAAAGTCACTCCATCTGTCCAGGATTAAAATAGTTTTACTCTTTTTTTTTTTCTAAAACAAAAAAGCAAGATATACAGTTGGACAGTTCAAGCAAATGCAATAACATTGATATAACCTTGTCAGTACCTCATCAGCAACAAAGTATGAGAAAAAGGGAATCAAAGGATGGAGTCCTGAGTCTGTTGCCAAGCTAATGAAGACTCTATTGAGGAGAATAGAACCAGGCTTATTTAGTACCAATTCAGTTACTTTTTTAAAGTACATCTGTACAGGAAACAAAGTTCATCAGAGTGTATCCTTAAAACTGAAACTTAAATAATAATAANCTTACCTAGCATGTTACAATAATCCACTCATATATGCCTACACTGCTAGAGAAATGGCATCTTTTCAATGACAATTAGAGCCTTTTTTAGGTAGCTCTCTAAAGCTTAACCACTCCCAACTCTCACAGGCCAACCGAATGATGTCTGGTCTGGGGTACATGAAACCATGCAAGCCTTTAGACTTTTAAAGCCCACTTTTCAAGAGACAGATTACCAACTAACAGGCATAATCCAATTGGCATATACAACTTTTTGACATTTTGTTTCTAGCTCACATTCTTTAACTACGTTAATTAAATATTCATCTATTGTTTGTGAATGGAATTTACATTTTCATTGTATTGCAGAGCTGTTATATCTCTATACTCACTGACTGCAGCTCCCTCTGGAGAATAAGATCAGAGGAGTATTATGAAGAATTAAAGAAAATTTTGACACAAGGAACACAGAACTACTTGAAAAATAAGAAAAACACTCCAATTGAGACTAACTCGCCTGAAAAAGGACCCTATCAATTTAAAACAAAAGATAGTATGAGAAATTTGTTTACAGAGTAGAATGATATAACTAAAATGAAAAAAAGATCAGTAATCTTTTCAAATTCAGTTCAAGGTTATCAATCATAATGTGTAACAGGAACTAAAACAAAGACAGAAAACTACCTCCAAGTTTCTTAATTTAAGTGCACTATCCACGTCATCTGTGGTAAGAATTACTCGCCTTGAGTGCCGCATGCATTTTATGGACTCCTGTGCATTCAGAATGAACAAACCCATGTGTCATCCGCTAAATAAATATAAAAAGGAACAGCACTGAAATCTAAACTTCGAAGAACTTTTATAATACCACAATCCCGTTCCAACCCTCACTCTTTGATCTTTACTGTTTTACCCATTATATTAAGGAACATTTTGCAGAATGTAAACCGGGTATTCAATTAAATCGCTTTTGAAATTAGAACTTTACATTCGAATCAATGAAAACCATCAAATAGCACAAGCAAAAACATTGTAGTAGTTGCATCTTTTTACCTGCATGATTTCCCGGAGTCTATACTCGACATCAGGAGCAAGGTCAAGGGCGACATCTGGGGACAAATTGGTGATGCCTATGGTCTGTGCAATGACTTCAATTGTTTCTTTCAACATTGTACTCATTTCTATTCACCTTCTTTGCTCATCAATAAATGGCCCGTTAGGATTACCGCAACTAGCAATGACATGCCCCTTATCACTATTCTCTATTAGCTGTTTTACCTGAACTGAAAGCAAGGTTAAGACTAACAAAACTGTTCCAATGAAATTATTTTATTCATTCCATTACTCAGAATCAATTCCTTAAATAAAAGGATGTAGCATGTTAAACAGTACAAAAATGAGTTGATTGTAATTTCAGTGCTGAGCTTTACAGCTCAGTTGACAATGACAAAAGGCTTGTTCATTATTTGATAGATAGACCTTATTCAATCAGTGCTTATATGAACTGGTAAGTTGTAGCTATCACTAATTTTCATACTAAGGTTAACAGTATGCAAGAGCATATCTTCACAGACTCAAAGGCATGATAAGGAAAAAAAAAACAGGGCTTGTGGACTGAGTTGTAACTCTATAATATTTGCATCCTATATCCTGTCACAAAATCAATTAGCTCCACACAAGAGATCATGGATTGAGTTGGCTCTAATGTCTAAACATTGTTAACACCCTGTTCCTAAATATAATAGCTTCAATCAACATTATTTGGACCAGACCAGACAAAACGGTTTGACCAGTCCAACCGCTAGCCATACTGAAAAACAAGTTAGGTCAATCCTAAAAGCCGTTTCAACAGTTGGATCATATTGAACCGATAGAATTGCCAGAACCGAGTTGGACCGATGAAATATTAAAGAACTGTCGGGTTCCATTAAAAAATATCACATAATATGATTAAAAAGAAAGCGGTCATTAGAGAATTCAAGACAAACGGATATTAGAAGTAAAATACATTACAAAAGAGTGTGTGTGTGTGAGAGACCCACTTTTGAGTTGACATCATTAATCTGAACAAATGTAATTCATTACTATGGTGCAATTAGAAGAATATGATACCTCAGTCAGATTCGGCTATCAATTCTTCTCATCATCGAAACCCCCAAATCCACGGAACCACACAGGCATTGTGAAGATGCAGATGAATTTGAAATTCAGGAGCTGAATCGCGAGGAATATAATTCTTCGCCTTCCATCTTCTGCTTAGGGTTGAATCGCGAGGAAGACAAATTCAGAATTAGAGAGCGAGAGAGCAAAGAAACGAAGAGAGTTTAGAATGCTATAAGCCCCAATGTATATAGAGCAAAGAAACGAAGAGAGTTTAGAATCGCCTAGTTTCTTGGCACATGTATATAATATATATCCTAGGTGCGTGCCCGTTTGGAATAATTTAAAGTTTAAATTACATCAAATCTTTCATAAATAATTTAATTATAATTTAAATTAAGATATTGAAATTAAATCTATTTAAATAATTTATGCTCTAACTTAAATTTTTGGAATATTTAATTTAGTCAATTACGAAAGTACTTAAAAAATGTGAATGAACACATTATTTTTATTTGCATATATAAGAAGTACCTATTCTTTGTTAAAACCAAAAAAAAAATTAGGTATTATTTGGATTAGGATTGTTTGCGGATCAACTTAAATTATTTAAATGTTTTTTTAACAAAGAATAGGTACTTCTTATATACGCAAATAAAAAGAAAATTTTTTTATTTGGATTAGGATTGTTTTCAGATCAACTTAAATTATTTAAATGTTTTTTTTAACCTCCCATATAATTTGGAATTTCAATATTTTTTATTTTCTTTTTTAACCTTATTTCAAATTTTAAGGATTTATTATCTCTTTTTATATAGGTATTATTGAGAAATTTAAATTTTATCTCTAATATTACAATATTCAATCAGTAAGAAATGATTTATTATTATATTTTTTATCAAATGGGTAGTTTTATCTAACCCACCTCATCTCATCTCATCTCATCTCATCTCATCTCTCTTTTGTTTATTGTCTTTTTCGCATTTTTCGCATTTTAATGATGCTTTGTTGGCAGGCGTTTGATAAAGTACCCAGATTCATTGGTGGCTAGAGTTATGAAAAGCAAATCCTCACGGTTCTTTTATGGACACTTGAATTGGTTTACAACCTAATTATACTTGGAGATCTATGTGGATTTTGGAGGAAGGTTTACATTGGAGGGTTGATAATGGTTGTGATATTGATGTATGACATCATAGATGAGTTTTGAATGGAGCTTTGTTATGTAGGCCAACTGCACAGGATCATAGGTTGTATCGTCTTTCAAATTTATTGGATCATGCAAACAGAGTTTGGAAGCACGATTTAATAGATGCATTGTTTGTTCCTACTAAAGCAGATTTGGTTAAGTCAATCAATTTGTCTTTGCGTAATATATACATCTTATATGGTGTTGTGGCCTCATGAAAAGCATGGTTTTTATTGTGTGAGATCTGCATATCACTTTATAAGGAGACGTATGAGTACTGCTACTACTTCCACAGTTTCACCAGTTTGGAAGAAGATATGGAATCTCAAGCTTACCCCTAAAGTTTTTTTTTATCAATTGTACCCCTAAAATATGAGGTCAGATTCAGTTATACCCCTAAATCTTTTTTAGTCAATTATACTCAATCTTTCACATTTGAGACAGTTGTACCCCAAATACTTCCCAATTTGGGGGTACAATTAATACAAAAAAGAAAAAAATAGAGGTATGATTGACTCGAAAGAATTTTAGAAGTGTAACTGAAACTAACCCCATAAACTAACCCCATATTTTTAGGGTACAATTGATAAAAAAAAAAACTTTAAAGATACTACTGAAGATGACTATATACTTTGAGGGTACCAAGAGCAATTTTGCCTTTGGAAAAATTCAGGTTGTTGCTTCTATACAAATTAATTCTCTGAATGGTGTTGCTTTAGCAATGGCATTGGCTGTTTGGTGAGCAATTTCTGTAGTTGTCCAATTGATATAAACACATTGAAGTTGAAACTTCGAAGTTCAATGGTGCTTGCTGCTTGTAACCTCTCATGTTGGTTTGTCTCTGATGGATGATATTGTGTGAGATATTAATATTATGTTCTCTTATTTTGGTTCCTCTTCTCTTAAACATGTAAAACGTTATTGTAATCGTGTTGCTCATCATGTGGATCCCATGCTAATGAGCATCTATCTCTGTCTATTTCTTTTTTGGGTACAATATCTCTGTTTAATTTTAATATTCCTTCTGATGTAATGTTGCTAGCTTGTAATGACTACGCCAAATATATGCAATATTTCTATGGCCTTTCTGGCCTGTTACTTTCCAAAAAAAAAAAAAAAGACTAGAAGAATCAACATCGATGATAGTCTTAAACCATGAAATTACTAGAAGCGAAGGAACACACATAAATCAACACTTAATCTGCCAATGACACATAACATTTCTCTTACAAAGGCTTCCAACACCTCACCAAATTTTAGGCCACTGACAAAATCACTCACACAGGAAGTCCAGAAACACAGGTACATGTTACAACAAACTCAAACACCAAGCAGACATTGGCCATCAAGTTCCGGTATCGATATCATTACATTATAATTACAAATATTTGACCAACAACCATATGACAACAACCAAAACCACTATACCAAGAACAGCTAAAAGCATGCACAGGCAGGAGCAACCTCCCTTGGTACGCTTGTTCAAAACTGCCAAATTCTTCTGCACCCGCTGTTTATACCACGACAAGCCACAGAACAAGCAGATTTATTAGGCAAACTTTTGTAATATTGAAATGTCTTATTTTAAGTGAAGAAACAATGTCATTAGAAATTCATCATGTACACATTTTGCATATGCATCTTAGTAAAGAACATTTTACATTATGCATGCTTATTATGCTCCTATCAACTTTGAAAGGACTGTTTCAAGTTCATAATTATACCTGCGAACAAGTCCCACATGAATCTCAGAGGATATAAGAAGGATTTGGAACTAAAGATATTTATCCTTCTTCAATTATCGATTTACAAGCCAGAAACTATGTATTTTGAAAAACAAAAGAAAAAAAACTTCTTGACAGAGTGTACAACTTTTGAAATATGCATAACATTTTGCCCGAAATAAATTAATTCTGTTCCAGTTCTGAAGCAAAGACAGACTACATAAAGAGTTTACATATCAACATGATATTTTTAGCTAAGTATTTTCACTGTCTTAATTCACAAATATTGATGTAAGACCCTAGCAGCGAATAAATGTTGAGGGAGAAGAGAAAAGGTGGGAGAAATTACTCTGAATAATGCTCGAAGTCGATGTTGGAAATCATATTTTAGGAAAAAGGAAAAATAAATAAATACTATCTGAGGAATAATAAATCTTGAAACGTGACCCTTGTTTTATTTTTATATTGGAAGTTATGCTTTTTAATTAGCTTTTATCATTTAGTTAGAAGTTGCTATGCTTTTGTTATCATTGACTTGGGCTCCCTACATAAAACTCTCACTTATTGTAAATGAAACTTGAATTTGACGATAGAATATCCAAATTTTGGTTTCACTTTCCCTCCTTTTCTCCTTCCTCCCTTCTCTTTTCTTTTCCGCCCTCTTCTATTCTCGCTCTCATTTCTTCTCTTCTCCCCTTCATTTTTTTCTCTTCTCCTTCCCTTTCTACTGTCCCCCTTATTTCTTCACTGCTCACTCTTTCCTTTCTTATTTCCACTCTCCCTTTCCCTAATCTCTTATTCCTTGCTACTAGTCCTACAACAATGGGTATCAGAGCCTAACCCCTTTCCACTCACGTCTGCTGCCAATATTGTTAGAAAATCTCCTGAAAGTTGTCGGATCTCTTTAAAAAAAAAAATTACTACTGTTAAGATATAACACCTACTTCCAGACACCTAATATTGAGTCTTACAAGCAATTTTACTCTCTTGAGGAGTATTCTCAGCTGGGGGAAATGATAGAATAACTTGGAAACTGTATTATAGGATAAATACTACCTAGAAAATGATAGAATAACTTTTATTGTTCTATATATTGAAAGCTATTATGCCATTATTATCTTTGACTCTCCCTATATAAAGTCCTCCCACTAGAATTTGATAATAGAATATCCAGATTTGGGTCTTGAAAACTACAAAGCTGGATTAGGATAAATCTAACCTTGAGTTC